>RJWM01000599.1:131896-202717 GCA_004363535.1 Dasyprocta punctata
CTACAACAGTCGCCTCTATTTTCCATCTTGAATTTTTATTATCAGCAGTCTGGCAAGTAGCATCCTTAGATGTTACTATAAATTGCAAGAACTGAGACCCACAAGGGATCATCAGAGATTTCCAAATGTATTCAAAATATTCTAAATAATTTCATTACTGTTTGAATCCTATATCTAACGTAAAACACAAAAAGAAAGTATTGCCAATTGCTTCTGAGGTTAGGACTAGACTTGCCTTAGTGTTTCTGTTTACAGAGGCCAGCTGAAGAACTTAAAGGTTAGAATTATTTGCTCACTGTAATGCCTGGAAAATCCATTCAGAGAAAAGAAGTGCAAATAAAGCGAAAGGAAAGGTCAGTATAAGAATGCTATTCTAAGGCACCAGAAGATATAACCTAGGAACTTTTTCCTAATTTTTGAATAAGGGACGGTTGGTTGCACATGTGATAGTTTAACATTCATACCCAACTGATTCTTACATATGTTATTAAATGGATAGTTCACATATTACTAGGAATAAATACATATTTGAACACATACTCAGGCAATAATATTCTGCCATAATACAGGGGGTATATGAGGGAGAGAAAATAAAATCTATTTATATGGCTGCAGCAAAGACTAACAGAGAGGAATAGAAGGAAAAAGTATATATTAAAACAGTATGCTGGGGCCTTGGATTCCAGTCTAAGAAATTTGTATTTGATCCTGCATGGAATGATTCTTCAAGGAATATCTAAGTACTGTCAGTTTCAAAATCACCTACAAGAACAGTAAGACATGATTCCTGGCTTCCACTCAAGACCCTGCTGGGGGCTGCTCAGGAATATGTTTTGCTACAAGCTTGAAAAAGGATTTCATATGCAAAAATGAAGAAGTCTTGATCAGTGTAATGCCATGGTTAGAGTTAGACTTCAGAAAAAAACAACAACAAAGTAGCAATAATAATGACAACAGTATTTACTTCTACTACCACTAATGCCTTTAGCTATTAGCTTATTACAGGCCAGGCACTATTTTATGCACTTTAAATACACTAATTTATTAAAAAATCTATAAAGAACTTAAAATATAATTCTGATAATAGAAAGGATACAATAAAGAAAAAATGGGGTGACAGAAAAATTAAGTCATTTTCCCAAGGTCAGATGGCCTAGCTAGTCAAGCTAGGACTAAGTTATCTTTAAGAGCACTATGAAGGAATAATTAGAAAAGAAAGATTAAAGGCAATATATTTATTAGTATATTATTATAGTAATCTAACAGGAGAATCTCAGGTTGTGTGCAATAACTAGTAGACTCTTCAAATTTGCAAACAGGTTTGGCATGGTAAATACGATTCGTTTGTGTGTTATACAATAAAATTAAGTCTGCTTGCTTGCTTTCTGAATAAATACTGCAAGGTAGAAAATATGACTGTCTATACTTGAATACAGGGTTAGAGGCTTAACAGATTTGTAGTTAAGGGAAGGAATATAGTTGAATCTTGAGCCATTCCACAGGACATTTAAATAGAACAACTTTTTGTTTTTGAAACTGGAAGGGGACTATCTTACTTTGTGTTCCCTGTCTAATCCTCTTAATCCTCAAAACTTGTTGACAAATTCTTCTCACTCCTGCCACCCTTCACTATTATCAAAGACTTGCTCAGTATAAACAGTGTTCTGCACTGCAAGTTGTGAAGTTCTCTGCTTTATCATCATGACTAAGCATTTGGGTAACACTCTGTGTTCGAAAGGAAGAAACCCCCTTCTAACTCTACTGCTTGCTCCTGCTCTTATACAGACCACCAACCATTCCCCACCCAATGGAACCAACCACCTTCCCACTAGAGCACACAGTCATAGGATCTTCAAAAGAAAACTGAGATGGTCAGAAGTCACAATATTAAAATATAGAGAGGCTTCTATTTGTTTTTTTAATGAGACTTTGGAAACATGAAGATGTTAAAAAGCTTGTCCAAGTTTGCAAAATAATACTAAGATAGAATTGCATTCTTTGTTCTGTGTATACTCCTAACCCGCGGATGACAGTGTTTCATGCCATCAGCATATTAACATGCACTCCTTTAAACAAAAATACAAAACACAGCCCTGAAATTCCTCTTGATCATTACTAAGGCACTACTGGAAGTTAACAATCCCAGAAATTCTCTGAGACCAGTGATCAATAATAAATCAAAGAAAAGAAAAGAAAAGAAAAGAAAAAGAAAAGAAATAATTTGCCTATTCTTCCTACTTCACCCCTGACTTCATACATCTCACTCACTACTTTCTATACTTCCACAATCTTTGTAGGATGGTAAAATTGTATTATGATATAGAAAATAGTATGGCAGTTCCTCAGTTCCTCAACAAAACTAAAAATAGAACTACCATATCATCAAATAATTCCACTTCTGGGTATATATCCAAAATAACTGAAAGCAGGGTCTCAAAGAGATATTTGTACAGCTATGTTAAATAGCAGCAATATTTATAATAGCCAAAAATCCAAATGTTCATTGATGGGTTTTTAAAATGTGATGCATACACACATACATACACACACACACACACACGAATATTATTCAGGCCAGATAAGGTAGTGCATGCCTGTAATCCCAACACTCTGAGAGGACAAGGCAGGATGACTGTGATTTCAAGTCCAGCTTGGGCAATTTAGTAATTTAGCAAGACTCTGTCTCAAAAATAAAAAGAGTTGGTGGTGTTCTGGGTATACTCCTGAACTGAAGGCCCTCAGTTCAATCCAGAAAAAGAAGAAGGGGAAGGAGAGGGAGAAGGGGAGGGAATATGGACAAGAGAAAGAGGGGAAGGAGAAGGGAAAGAAGAAGAGGAGGAAGAGGAAAAAAAGGAAGAAGATGAGGAGAGAAGAAAAGAAAGAAAATATTATTCAGCCTTAAAAAAGAAACCTGGTTACTATGTAGATTAACTTTGAGGTCATTATATTAAGTAAAATAAGTCAGCCTCAAAAAGACACATATTACAAGATTCCACTTATATATCAAAAGTGATCAGTCTCACACAAACTGAATAGAATGGTAGCTACCAGTGGTTTAGCGAATGAAGAAGAAAATGGAGTTGTTTAATGAATATAAAGTTTCAAAGTTTCAGGATGAAAAAGTTCTGGAGATCTGTTTCACAATAATTTGAATATACCTAACACTACTGAACTGTACATGTAAAAATGGTAAATTGTATGTGTTTTTTAATCATAATTTTAAGGTCAAACACTATCATATAGTATGTATGCATATATTGCTTAACTTATCAAAGACGTAGGGAAGTCTTAAGTGCTAGAATGTAAAGATGTGAATAATTGTTCACCATTACTTTCTTTTTAAAGATAATGAAAGCTAAGAGTAGCAAACTAATCTCTCAAATAACTGAAGCCAAGCAGACTAGAACCCAAACAATGGTTCTAACACTTAACTGTGGCCTCAATTTTCTCACTTAGACAAAATGTGGGGGTCATATGAAAAAAAAGATGCAGTCCTTGGCACACAATTCCTCTTCTTTTTCAGCTCCAGGGTGGGTTCATCTAGTATGTACTAAAGTAATTAAGTGATAAGGCAGAAAAGCAATATAGGAAAGGCAGACATAATTTAGGAAAGGATTATAGATGCCTGTGGGAGTGCAAGTTTACATAGGACGGACAAAGGAAAGCTATGGTAAGTATATAAAAGAGTTTTTCTTTTACAAGTTCTTTACATGTGTTTCTGGGCAAGTTATGGCAGTCTAAAATGTTCAAAGCAACATTCTGCTGAATGAATGAATGAATAAATGAATATTAATAGGAGATGGGGAGAAAAGGATCAAGAACATGAAAACAGAAAACCATATACTTCTCTCCAAGAAGTATATGAAAATATTCTTGGCAAAGCACATGATTAGTAACTTGATCACTCAACAAACTTGCATTGTGCCAGAAATAGAAACTATAATTTCTAGGTGGTATAGATACAACAATAAGAAGAAATAAAGACATGGTCCCTGCCTTCATGCAACTTACTGTCTTCCAGCAGAAAGAAAAATAGAGAAGCAACATGTATAGTAAGAGAAATACTAAACAGAAATATGCACAAAATGTTATAGAAAAACATTGTATCGGTTTTTACACATAGAGAAACCCCTAATCTAACCATTCAAGAAGGGGAAAAAAACATCTAACCTGAAACAGAAAGAAGAAGAAGGTATAACTAAGCTAAGAGAATGAGGTAAGAATATCCTAAAGACAATGGGATACCATATGAAGACAAGATACAGCACAGTACCCTAGAAAACTCGAAGAATTTCAATGTAACTAGAGAATAGAAAAGAGAAAGGAATGGTGACATGTGAGGGCTTTCCTATGAGCGACTGAGTAGCCAAGGAAGAAGTTTATATGAAAAAATGATATGAACAGACCTACATTTTAGAAACATAATTCTGGGGGCAGTGTGAAAACAAACTGAAATAGAATGAAGGCAAAGAGACTTTTTAGCAGCCTGCTAAAATAATCCATTTGAGAGATGAAGACAGCCAGAGAAATAAATGCCAAGAGCATGTGCATGCTATTATGGCCACAGGAAATTCATCATTACCTGCACTGGATTGTAAGCTCAAGTCCTAAAAACCTATGGTTTTTCCTATTGTGATAAAAAGAAATCAAATGGGCCAATAAATCATCAGTGTCTGTTACCCAGAAGGTAAGGAAATTACACCAAAATCAAAGACCTTAATAAAACAGGCCCATAAAAATATTGCCAGAGTTGTGCTTTATAATCACACCTGAAGTCAGGTGTTCTTCCCTAAGACAGCACTTTCACTTTCACATTATGTCAATATCTGATAACAATTTTCATCCTTTCCCTCCCCACAAACAATTTCTCCACTCATTTTAATAGCATATGAGGCTCTGAAATTCATGCCTGTCTGTGTAAGAGGCAAGTACTGCTTTTCAGCTGAATAAACAAAGAAAGACAATGAGGGTAATGTAGCAAACGAGTCTGCCCACTCAGATATTTTCCAAAGTAGGAGTTCATGCTGGGCTCCCTTGGTTGGCAAGCCCTGGGGGAATAAACATTCCAGATATACAATTGAACTAATATCAAAGTCATACTTCATCGGCACTATCATTTCTGCTAATTGTTGGATGAGCAGCATGTAAAACTTTGGGGACATTATATGGTTGAAGCCCTTGAAAACTGAAGAATGGGAATAAAAAAGGTAGACACACAAGGGTATTTCCACTGACACATTAAAACAATTTTACATACCTAGAGTCCAGAAAAGCTACAAGCTTTCATCAGTGCCCACTAGAATCAATGCGTGTGTGTTTATATATATATTAATATATAGTTGGCTGTATCAAAGCTGAAACCACTCAAAAAATAGTGTATACTAGTATATGCTCTAAAAGCTTAATGTTTTGTACAAACCAAATATGAGATGTTTGGCTTGGGTGATGCAGTGTTTGAGGCAGCTTCTCTATCCCTTTTTCTCCTCCAAAATGAACAGTACATTCCTAACCAGGTCTGCTCAGACACCCGGGGTGCTAGTGAATGGTAGTACAGACTCTTCAGTGACCAAGCAACCAATATCCTGGAATTTGAAAAGAACATTTTATAATGAAAAGTTCCCCCATCAATAGACCATTTGCCTAAGTTGTTTTCATAGTTACATAGTTGTCATCATAGACCCTCTGCTGGAGACCAAATTTTCCTCTGTGTTAGCCTAAAAGTTATTCCTTTGGTTAAAAATTAGGGCAGGGAAGAGGAAAAAGAGAGAAGTACTTTAAATTGAAACATAGTAAAAGTAAAAGAAGTGAGTGATTAAAGGTAAAAATGCTCTTACTATAAAAATAACGCAGGCCTTAAACATTTTAAAATAAATGTAAAAACTAAGCTTTTTTTCAAGTTTCTTACACACAAATATTTATGGAATTAGCACAGTTCAAATAATAAATTTCAACACAAGTGGTTTGCAGTTTATATAACCATTGACAACCCATCTCTTTGAGTCATAGTTACCTCACATGTAAAAACTAGACAATAATCTGTTCCCTGCCTCACCCAAACAAGTCAAGGAGTCTTTGCCAGTTTTCACTCTCAGTTGAGCTATATTAGGTATTAAACAATGCCAGAAATGATAACCAAAAAAGCCACCAAGTTTCATTTCTCTCAAAAAATTAAGCATCTAGATTTAGCTTTAACAAGGCAAACACATTGGGGTATGAATGAGGCAGGATTGGCCATGGGGTGATGGCTGTGCAGGAGAATGACAGGTTTAATAAAGGTAATTGCTTTCCTCTGTTAATCTTGATATGCTCAGAATATGCAAAAAAAAAAAAAAAAGCTTCTAAGCATCTTTCTGCTACTCTCACAGGCATATTTTCTTAGGTTTGTGATAGTAAGGTGAGTGATCCCCTGAACAAAAAGTCACTGCAAATAGGCATACTAGACAAAAGCTCTTCCCCAAGATTAATGTGAATAAAGTAGGATAGTTTAAGTGCATTTTACCAAAATTTCCTGAATGTTTGGAAAGTATGTATGTTGTTATTCCAATGATGTTTTAACAACTAGCGTTTATTGAATTCTTTCCCTGTGATCTCACTATTTCATCAACTTTGTCTTATGACAACTGTCACAATTTTGTGAAGTGGGCAGACGTAAGTGATAAAGCCAGGTTTGGAGTCCAAAAACTCTGACTTTAGCACCTGCAGTTTTAACCACCAAGCATTAGATGCTTCAAGGTTCAAAAAAAAAAAAACTATTTTGTGCAGTATTGTAAAAAACTAAGAGGGGAAAACTGATTTAGCTTCATAAATATATATGCATTGCCTTGTCAGGGGAAGTAGTGTAATATTATCACAGACAGCTAAGTTAGGTAGAAATATTATAGGCAATCCGACAGGGCTAGACTCTTGAGGGAGTCTGTGCAGAAGATGAGAATACATTACAACTGTGGCTGGAGGTGCATCCATTGAAGGCCAGGCCTCAAGATAAAGACAGAATGACCAGGTCTACTTGCCTCTCCAGGGGATAAGCAACACACTATAATTGGTGTCACCTGTCCCGATAAAGTCTAGACATCAGTCAGTCACCCAGGTGGGTGACTAGGACCTCCTGACACATCTCTTCCAAAAAAGGTCCTGGTTCTTTCCATGTAAACTTGCTACGTGACTTGCTTCCCCATTGGATTAACATTACCTAAGCAGCTAATCTTACTGGTTGATCATAGCTCTGTCCTACCTTGTACCTACCTCGTGATTTTGTACCCACCTCGTGATTTTGCTCTATAAAACTTCCTCTGGAAAGTGGGATTTGTGGTAACCCACTCAGCCCCCCTCCTATCTCTTGGGAGCTGTGTCAATAAAATGTCCTACTCTTAACCTCTGTTGTTCCTTAGAATTCATTTTTTTTGGGCGGGGGAACATGAACTCGCTGTATTGGACACCTAGCAGGTTATGAGTTATAATATCATTTGGAGGTCCCATGTCAATATGGTGGAGGAAAAATGAAAAAAAATAACTGAAATTAGGGAGATTGATTACTGATTTATAGCTATTTACCACTTATTATTACATGATCTTGACTATGCTAAATACCTCGCATCTTCAGTTTTCTCATCCAGACTTTATAGATTTGAGGTAAAGCTAGGAAGCAAAAATGTCTGTGAAGGAATCGAATACATAAGTATTCAAGAACATTTGTATTTGTGTATGAGTTGGTCCCAATTGATGAATGTTTATGCCATCCAGCGTTCTCTCCTCAGTTCCTAGCACAGTATCTGACACACAGGAGGCATTGTGTTTGTCCAACCTACACCAGATCCATTAAGAGGTCCAGCATCAATTCCTAGCTTTATTTGTTAAGTCTTTAATTTTCATCATCTACATCTGTGTACTACACCCTCAGCAAAACAGATTTCAAATGTTTGCTTAATAAGAGAGGATAGAAAACTAATTCATGTCCCCCCTATTATTATGCTATCTTAGTATGTAAACCTTTAATCCAAAATTAGTGCTGAAAAAGATTTAAAGAGACAGTCAGTGGCCTCTAATTATCTTTGCTGGGGATTATTTACACTTTTAGAAGTACACTAGAGTTTCCTGACTCATCTTTGCAAAACACAAATCTTACCATGTAACTTCCTGGCTTATACTGTACATCTTCGTGGTTGTAGATGAAGTTTCTGAAAGTGACATGGAAAGCACTTCATGATTTGACATTACTAACCACTCCAGTCTCAAATCTCACCCTTTCCTATCTCACCCTCACATTTCCTCTCCTCTGTCCAGCCACTCATGACTTCAATTTCCTAAGCAGGCTATCCATGTGCTCTCTTATCTCTGTACTTTTTCACATGTCATTCACTTTTCCTAGAGTGTCCTCTTCCTTCTCCATCTGGATAAGGCCTATTGTTCTTCAAATTCAGCTTAGAGAAAACTTCCTTAGAATCCTTCCCTGGTATCCTCCTTCACCCTCTAAAAGTCCCCTTTTTGCTCATGTGGCACCTGGTACATACCACTATAATAAAACCTACCATTCTATAGTCTAATTCCTATATCCTCTACTGTGTTCTCAAAGACAGAAATCTTGTCTTACTTGTTCACCTAGCATCTATCTATCTGGCACTATGGGCACAGAGGAACAAAGATCTGATGAATGAATAAAAGAATCTTATTTTATTAATAATAACAATATTGGGAAAACCAAGTATAAACTTAATAAAAGCATACCATTTTTCCTAATAAGTAAATAAAAACAAATGCAAGGCTGAGGGTGTACTTCAGGGGCACAGTACCTGCCTAAGCATGCATGAGGCCATGAGCTCAATCCCCAGCACCACAAAAAATAAGAAAATAAAATAAGTATAAAGTCAAGTTGAACTACTTTAAGTGAAATATAATTGAAAAATCAATTTGAACATGAAAAGAAATAAATCAGAAAAAAAGAGGTTCTGAAATTTTGTCTGATAGAAGAAGAAGGAGGAGGAGGAGGAGGAGGAAGAGGAGGAGGAGGAGGAGGAGAAGAAAGAGGAAGAAACCATTATAGACTTTAAGCAATAAGGAAACAGAAAGTAGTAATATTCTAATGTCTGCGGCTTTACTCCTTGAAGACTACTTAATCATTGATTTTAAGTATGTATGTTTCTAAATGAGTATCCCTTTTCATAAGATTCTCAACTAAAAAAGCATAATAAAGAGAGATGCTGAGTTTCTGATAAACTGTTAAAAGACTTATTGTTAACACATGCTAAGAAAAATAATTCTCTAAAACAGCAAATTTAAGTAAGCATTTTTCTCTGGAATCTATTTGGTATTTTCCAAAAGTCTTACATGTAAGTATAAAAATGATTAATATACTCAAAAATACATTACTAAGTCGGGAAGCTATTGTGATAACTCAATACTATTTCTGACTATGTTCTATACATCTGACCAAGTTCATCTTTTACACCAGCTAAAATGACCCATACTACTTGAGTGAATGTTATTTGCCCTTAAGCACCAAGCTGGCTAACATATAAGTTAACTCATCTGACTCACAACAGATATCCAAGTCTCCTCCTCTGAAAACCAACCCACTGTAGAGATCAGTTAGGGTAACAAAAAAAATTAAAATGGATAGTCAGAGAAGTATGTGAGGATATGGTTTGTTCTTTCAGAAAAATTAAATACTTTCTTCTACAAATCCAAATAATCAAGAGGAAAACTGAAGAGAATAGTAAACAAATCTATGGTACTGGGAGAAAAATGATGACTAGAAATCAGAAAAAGAGCAGCAAAGGTGGCAAGAAAGAGAAAGATACATTTAAAATTAACAAGAGTAGTTAGAAAGATGTAACCACAAAAATCTAATCTGTTTCTGGAATGTTATTCTGCCATGATAGAAAAAACTTCAAAAATAAGATCTGGGTTTGATCCCAGCTAGGTAGAATTGACCAGCTACATGATTATTGGGCAAACAACTTATCACCTTAGACACAAAGTTCCTCATTGGTAAAATGTAGAAAAACTACCTATCATCAGAATTGCAAGGGTTAGGTACGAAAGAATTAAAAGGATCAAAAGTAGAAGAGGTAAATAGGTAATCAAAATACAATAATAAAAACAGATAATAGTTAGAAAGTCAACTTATTAGCTGGGCATGGTGGCGCACGCCTTTAATTCCAGCACTCGGGAGGCTGAGGTAGGTGGAGCGTTGTGAGTTCGAGGCCAGTTTGGGCTACAACGCGAGCACAAGGCCGGCCCGAGCTACACAGTGCGACCCTGCCTCAAAAAACCACGGCCCGGAGTTTGGCTAAGCGGCTTACGCGCCTGTCAGGCAGGCGCGAGGTTGTGAGTTCAATCCCTGGTGCCGCAAAAAAAAAAAAAAAAAAAAAAAGTCAACTTATTCTAGGAATTCTAAGTACTTTATATATGTTACCATTCAAACATTATAATAATCCTGTGAGATACACATTATTATAAAACCCAGTTAATAGATGGGGATACTAATGCATAGCTCAGGGTCACACACTAAGTGGTAAAGAGCTCAAACCTAGAGTCTTGCTCCAGCGATGGTGGCTGTCATTAACAATAATTATTCTTAAGTTAGCTTGAACTAAAGCTCTCTTTCAGCTTAACTTAATCGTGACTTTGTTCATGCCAATGCACTAACCTCTAAAAATCACAAGATTCTCATTTACAGTACATTTCTACTATTACACTGCCTTTATAAAAATCATTTCACAACTCTAGACTTCCATTTCTTTGGTTCTTCAAAGTGAGAGGCGTGGGTTATAATAGTTTTAAAAAATACAGAAAAGATGGTTTGTCCAACAGCCCTTTTCCCCAAAGAGATATAATCTTAAAATATAGATGGTTTTTAAAAGAAGGACCAAAAAAGTTTCATGTCAAACAGGCAATTTTATATGACTACTCATTATGGTGGTGATCTGGGAAAAAATTACAAATTGCTCTTTTGTATGCTTCTGGACAGGTGAAAGACATAACCAAAGGTGAATAAGGCTTTTTTTATACTCTTATTGTCTGGTTTAGTCAGAAATTATGATACAGGACTTTGAATTTGCCATTGTCATTCAAAGGTCTGAAAGCATCATTCCCAGAGTATTAAGGGTATTCTCTTATTTAATAAATAGTTACTGAGGACCTACCACATGCTATGATTAACCCAGGGACTAGACATACACTGGTTAGAGAGAAAAAGGGAGACTGACAGACAAAGACAAACATCCCTGCATTATGGAACTTATATCCTAGGAGTGGTGGGTCATGCTTCAATGCAATTCAATCATTTACTGAGTATGTCCTACGTGCTGAACTCTATCTTAGGTGGATGTTGGAGAGTACAGACATCAGTAAGACATTGCCTATAAGCTATTTTAAAATAAGACATAGAGCAGTCAGTTACATAACCATGTAATATCATACAATAAGAGTCCTTAAAAAGCAAGTAATCAAAAAAAGTTCATAATTTTAGAATATATAAGGTACAATAATAGTATGATGCTGCATGACTTATTTTTTCAAGGACAAATAAAATTTGTCAAGTGCCCAACGAAAGGAGTGTGTTAGATATACGTCTTTTTTTTTTTTTTTTGGCAGCACTGCTGCATATTGTAATTGTCTATCTCAGAATCTCTCTACTATCTAGGAAAATTCTCCATATTTTCAACCTTGATTTCCCACCACAGAAGCGCATAATGTCAAATTCTTGTTTTCTTGACCTCCCCAGTAGCCAGAGCAGGGGCAAGTGACTGAGGATTCAACAGTCAGATGCACCCACACTTTGCTTGCAATTAGAAATTAATGGTTCAGCCAGGAATATAGCTCAGCAGCACAGCACCTGCCTGGCAAGAGCAAGATCCTGAGTTCGATTCCCAGTACCAAGAAAAAAGAAAAGAAAGAAAGAAATTAATGATTCAAGGAGTGGGCCTAATGCCCTCCTTCTGGTGACTGAGGAAAGAGGGATGTAGTACGACAACTGGCAGCAGCACCTGCTGCTGGATTAAGTACCCAGCGTGAGCAATACCAGTGGTGCAAACGACAGCATCTAAGGCTAGGCAGTGTAGCTGAAGGGATATGATTAGGATTACCTCTAGATCCATGGCCTATTTGGTTCTCCTGGAGAGTTTGTGATCTCTTCAATATCCTCTTAATAAACTTCATTTCTGATTAAATCAACAGGCATGAATTTCTGTTACTTAAGATTAAGATCCCTTTTTAAATTGAAGAGAAGGACATTTCAGACAGCCAGTATAGCACAAGCAAAGCATGGGGAATTTAGTTAGCTTAGTGATTAAGACAGCAGGCTGGACAGATTTGAATATGAATCAAGGTTCTACATTCTACTAGCTATGAAAACTTGCTCAGTATAATTAAACTCTTAAAACCTCGATTCCTGTTTAGTGGAGTGGGGATGGTAATATATATTTCTCATTAGATTCTTTTGAGAATTAAATGAGGTCATGGTAATTCCCTTAAAGTTCTTAGTATCTGGAAAAAAAGTAAGACCTTCACAGATGATTGCTTCTCTACCACTAATGATGATGGCATGTGGAGGAAAATATAAGCAATTTGATACTTCTAAAGTTTAAAAAACAAGGAGAGAGCTACAGGAAATGAGGTTAGAGACAGATTGTGGGGAAGTTTTAACTTATATTAAAGCAATTGAGCTTTATGGGCTGGAGTCACTTAACTGTGCTTATAGAAGAACTATATTGAAATAGAAATATTAAATTGTTATTAACTAGGAGAATGATGATTAAGTTTTACATTGTATATGTATTCTCTGCAATTGTAGTTTGATTTTACCGCTAAATGTGTACACTTGAGGATATAATAATATTATAATTGTTGAGGACAGGTGTCATAAATATGGAACTATTTAATTCTTTTTAATAAGCATATCTTCCAAACTTGCAAATCATCCATCAATATGTTTTGCTCTCAGTAAGATAAGATTAAGTCTTACAGTTAAAATAATAGTTGCTCCTTCAATCTAAGAGACAAAGGATGAATCACTTTCACAAATCTGATATTGTTTTATAAAATTAAATATCACATGCTATTTTTCACAGCATATTGTTATGCATCAGCGTCTTTTTTTTTTCTTACACTCCTGTTAATTGAACCCAGGGCCATTACACTGTGCTACATCCCCAGTCTTTTATTTTTTAATTTTGAGACAGGGTCTCACTGAATCACTAAGCTGCCCAGGCTGGGCTTAAACTTGCAATCCTTCTGCCTCAGCCTCCCAGAATGCTATTACAGGTGTACACTATCATGCTCAGCTAATGTATCAGCATCTTCATCTAGAGTCCACAGTAGGTTAAAGATGAAAGGTTTCATTTTTTGAGTCAAGATCAATTAATACTATCAATCACAATATGCAATATTACTTGCCAAATGCTAATAAGCATTTTGGTGTGTCTTTTAGCACCAACCCATCTAACGCTGAACAATCTCATAGTTACTGCTCAGTTCTATCTGCTTTATATTCACCATGTCTTCTGCTTATTCTCATCAAGTTCTACCATTAACTCCTCCCTTCACCCCACTCTACAGCCATATCTGCCTTTGTGAAACATCTTTGAGGTAATTTTCATTTTTATAGTAGCTATTGAAAGCAAACTTGGAACCAGTGCTGAGAAAAAAAATAAGGGCTTGCTGAAGGCTAGACAAAGTGACAAAAAAAGAACCCAAAATGTGTTCTGCAACCACTGAATGCTTTATTTCATTTTCTGCTAGTCCCATCTGCTTTGACAATGCAACACAGTTTAATCAAAGGAAAAAAGTGCATAGACTATTGAATCAGAGAGCAGAGTTTGAATTCTTGGCCCAACACTCAAGAACCCTACTAAGTACTATTATACTCATGTGACATGGGATGGTACTGAAGCCAAGAGAGATTACGTGCCTTGCACTTGTACCTACAGGTTGTGCACTTTATGCTGTTAAAAATATTCATGTACTAAGAGATGGAGGGAGAGAGAGGAAGGAACATAAAAAGAATTAAAATGTGCTATGTACATGTACCAATTTCCATGATGAATGTAACCATTATGCCCTGCAAACATGCACTAATAAAAATAAAAACAAATTAAAAATACCAACGTGCTAACAATATGGAATTAAACAGTCACGTCTTTCTATAGGTCCAATCTTTTTTCACTTTACTAGGTCTTCTGTGGCTGGTAGGGCCTGATACCCACAAAAGATCCCAGAAAAGGATACACTTATTAGAACTGGACAATGACTATTTCAGGTATTCCCTAGCGTCATACCTTTGCTTTCTTTTTTTTTTTAGTGCTAGAAATTGAACCTACGGTCTTGTATGTACTAGGCAAACTTTCTACCGCTAAGCTATATCCTCACTCTCTGCATTTGTACTTGCTTTTTGAAAACAGTTTCCACGTGGTCCAGTTCTGATCAGTATTACTACTGTTGTACCTGGAAACATGGTATGGAATAATTTTCATCTGACCTACATCACTCTTAATGGATATGAGGCAGCTTTTGCCTCAAGTATAGTGGTTCTACCCTTCACTTTGGGACTGCCCATTAAAGAAGGTTGAACTTTGACAATGTGCAAGTCTTTCTGATTATCAGTGTGTCACCAGACTACAGACCATGTCAAAGAAGTTAGTAAATTTTTTAATCCAGAATTAATAGACAAAGTTCTCCCTGCTGTTTTCCAAATATTGTTACTAGGTAATAATAAAAACAATATTCATAACAATGATAGCTAACTTTGAGTATTTATTGTGTACTAATCATTAATCTGTATGCTGAGTATTCAGCATTACTAACTTGACTTATACGCATTAATTAATTTAATCCCTTCTCAATAACACTATGATTCAAAATTCAGAGAACAGAGATCATTGTACCAGTTTGCTGAAGGCCAGAGCTATTCTTTGGCATACAGTACTCTTTAGCAGAGAACCTAGGCCTTTTGGCAATGTGTGAACCAGGCAGATGGGCACCTTGAGCTCTCTCACCACAGGACTGAAAATTCCGACTACCTGGCTTGGTTCCAGACTGCTTTAGGCTTTCAGGGGCCACCTGAACCCAAGGAAAATCATGCTTGTGCTGGGGCAGACAGAGGAAAAGCAAGTCACTGGTCTGGTTCTACCAAGGAGTACCACATCTAAAGTAAAGCATCACATGGAATCTTAGACCACTATTTAAAACACATTTATGTTCTTTTTGGTGACATGACAAATAATTTAAACATGGTAGATATTTTCTCATGTTGATCTTTCATATACTTGATTTCAGAAGAGTACTAAATCCAATTTGTACCTATGTTTTTCTAACAAATAAGTGACCTCATTCATTGCTGTGAGAATTGGAGCAATGTACAGAGTAATAAAATATTAACTCAGTGATAAAAAAATTTTATGGGACAGTTTTTTTCTGTCACTATTGGAGGCATCCAATATGACAATTTCTACTTAGTGAGCAATCAAAGATTGATAATTTAAATTATAGTTCCAGCACCAACAGTACTACTACTTTACTTGAAAGATATCCCACTGAAAAACTTCTAAGGTATTTGAAATTATATGATGGAGAAGTTTCAGAGCAATATACCCATACAGAATGAACTCAATAGTAGGGAAGGGAATAAAACAAATACTAGTATTTTTTAAAATTCTGTAGTTACCATTAAAATAATACCTTTCTTTGTCTCTGGGTTTATTTTTTATTTTTGCTTTCTATTTCTTCATATTTTCTAAAGTGAATGTATATTATTTTTCACTCACGAAAAAATGTAAGTTAGAATCCATTCCAAAAAGATCTACCAAAAATAACTTATCATTTTGTGTGCTTAACATGAGACAAAGATTATTTTTGTTTTCTCAAGGAAGTAAGGGAAGCAAATTAATACTAAAGGATCCCAAACTTTTGGAAAATACCATAGGATAGTTGACTATACAAATACCTTCACTACAATATTATATAAAATATATATCTTGTATAAAGAAGCTGTATGTAAATATATGTATATGTTTGTTATTAATCAAAGCTATTTTGTTCATATTATACTATAAACTAGTATAAATACCATGTAATCTAGAAAGAGGACTAGAAAACATTCTGAATTCTATAAAACCTTTGTGCTTAAATAAAAACCCAAAGTAATTAATATCTTGTTTCCCAAAAATCTTGGAAGACTGGAAGTAATAGATTTAATTTCATAGTTAGGGAAACTAAGTCACAGGACCATTTTTAAAAATGTGCTCAATAATTCATAAAATGAATGAAAGGAAGGACTGGAATTTAGTCCTTTTGACTTCCATTTCACTGATTAGCTGGACCATTCAGCCCTGCCTTTGTGAACAAGTTGAAGCAACAACGTAACTTAAAAATTAAAACCAGTTGAACAGGATAGCTTTACAGGCAACACACCAACAATTCTGTATAATAATATCCAACAGCTAAATTGCTTCATGCGTGTTTGGTGCACTAACTATTCATTAACCCACACAACATCAATGGATGTTGGGGTTATGTTGCTAATGCTGTAGGATTATAAGGAACGTAAAGTGAAATGAGAAATCTACAGTAGAAAAAGTCCAACACCTTCCTCTAACCAAGCATCAATACACAAATAGAACAAACATTAGAATACTAAATATCTCTTTTCCCATTATTTCCAGTAATACTACCCAAACTGTGATTTCATCCATATAAACAACAAAGAGAAGAATCTAAAAAGCTATATAGTTCATACAATTTTCTTCAAAGTAGACAACATCTAAACATTTCCTAAACTATTTTTTCAAGAAATTGAACCTTTAAAGACCATTTCCAAAATTAAAGAGAACTAAGGAGTATCATGTTCTCCTTAGAGTTAACAATGACACCTCTAACCTTTTCATTTGACCACATATCACATAAAAATAGTAAACTTTTAAAATATGAATAAAATATAAGAAGATATCTGGTAATATGCTCATTTCTAGGAAATATACAAGAGTGAAATAAATTTCCAAAATCTATTATTTGAAGGTCTAATAATTACTAAATAAAAGTTATTTAACATTCCTCATTCAGATTGAAAACATTCCTATCCTTATCATTTTCTTGGTGACTAGGCAAAATACATTCCTCTCTGTAAAGGAATAATTTCCCCTTCCCTCAGAACTTAGCTGTCTCCTTGGCAGGCATCATATATAACAGCTGTTATATTACCAGTATAAAAGCAATTCCATCTGATCTAATTGGAAAACATACGGATGAACTAAAACCAAACTTTGGAGGGGCTCTGTGTCTTTGAGGAAAGAATCGAAGATCTTCTATTGATAAAGTCTGTGAACAATGCCATAAATTCCAGTTTGCACACTTTAAATAAGATCTATTTCAATAAGTTAGTTTTAATTTTAAAATGTATGTTTTAAATTCTCTAGACAGATTAAGATGAGGAAAGAACAAGTTCTCTGGTTTTAGCTTCCACTGAAGAGTTCAGTCAACATTCCCTAATGGTATATCTTTAGAGATGCCATCGCTGTTCTGTGCTTAAGAACTACCAGGCTTTGGGAACAGAATCTTTTTTGGACGCTATCTTTAACAATCCCTTTTCTTCAGAATCACAACTCACTCAGACAAGCAAATATCTGTGGTGCAGATCAAACTTCCTGAGCAATGACAGAAATTAAGGTTAAGGGGCTCAGTATAGTATCATCTGACTTGATCACATATAAACTTTTTAATCTCTTATTTTATTCACTTATATTTATGATTATAAAAATTAAAATGGAATATATTCATTGAAAAAACTTGGAAAACAAAAACACAAAGAAAAGAATTAAACTTATACATCATCCCATTATTTACCTTAACAAATTAATATGTTGCTACTTAACATAAGAATTTTAATGCTGCATAATCATTCAGAAATTACTTTTTTGGGGGGATAGGAATCTAACACAGGGCCTGTGCACTCCAGGCAAGCACCCTACTATTAAACTACTTTCTCAGCCTTATAACATTTTTTTTTGTTTGTTTGTTTTTGTTTTTTTTTTGCGGCACCGGGGATCGAACTCACAGCCTCACGCCTGCCAGACAGGCGTTTACGCCACTGAGTGAAACTCCCGGTCCTAGATTTTTTGAGACAGGGTCGCACTATGTAGCTCAAGCCTGCTTGCGCTCGCACTGTAGCGCAAGCGGGCCTCGAACTCACAACGCGCCTCCTACCTCAGCCTCCCGAGTGCTGGGATTAAAGGCGTGTGCCACCACGCCCGGCTACCCCTATAACTTCTTTATCATAGAGTTTTAGTCTGGGATAATCCCTATTTCACAAACTTTTACTGAAAAAATAAATCCAATATATAAGCCAAATGAGAACAGAGCTGATTAAACAGTAAGTGGTGCTGGGGGGCTATGAAGTAAGGGTTGAATTTTGGAGGGTTCAGAAGTGGACTCATTTGGCCTCTACAGTCCCTATTCCTGCTTTCTAATACATCTTAGAAACCTAAAGTCCAAAATACTACAGTTTAAAAACCACAAATCTAGTCTCTCTCTTTTTACAAACAAAACTATCTGCCAAGATCATGGAACTAGTAAAAGAACCCAGCATTCCATTTTTTACAGACAAGGGCTCAGCTTTTCCACCTCAATTACTCTTTCTACAAAAGTTATGAGATGTTCATTTGCCTACTGTCTTTCTTTTAACTAAGAAAAATAGAAGGGACAAAACTATGTAATAAAAACGAGTAATTAATAAAATATACTGGATCTCAAAGAGCTCCATTTGCCCCAAGTAGGTTTTCATACTATTACTAAAAGCAAAAGACAGAAAAGTTCATTTCTAAACTAGGAGAAAGGGTCATTATTACCTCATTTTCCTTAAAAATATCGTATATTCCTGGGGTAGGTATAAACTATTCCTGTTTCATTCATCCAATAACCAAACATATATTGAGAATCTATTTGGAGATGTGTAGTAAAGATAAAAATAAGTCATACAAACATAAGTCTGTTCTTAAATAGCCTTGGTTAAACTACTTAAACTTTCTGAATCTCAGTATTTTCCATCCATACTGCATTAAGAAATAAAAGATATGATGAATATAAAAAAGAAATCCTGATGGGTGTTCAGGCATATAATAATAATACACCCTCAGTTGACATTAGTTACCTTCCCTGCCAAAATGTTAAATATCAGTTGGGAAATGTGAGGTAAGAGAATACTAAACCTCTTTGCTAATAACATACTGATTTTGAGGCATACAGTTGAAATGATAATTCCAAACAGATTGCTATACTAGGAAAGAAGTAAATAATATTTTAATCTGAAGAAATGAAATTTACATGAGCTCTCCCAGTCAAGTTCTGTATTTCACTTTGTTATCTCTATCACCATGGACTTTCAATTATTATTGGGCTCTTTCCATTATAGTTAGCCCTGTATGGTGAAGAAAATGTATAGGAAATTTATATGAAAGAAAATTTAAAGCAAGGAATTCTAATTTTTCCATTACTAAAATATGTGCAGCTAAACAACATTTACACTCAAAAAAAATTTCAAGGACAATAGTTTCAGTAAAAAATATTAAATGTAAAATCCACTAAAAATACCAGATGTGGTGGTATGTGCCTATAATCCAGCACTCTGGGAGGCTGAGGCAGGAGGATTGCAAGTTCAAGCCCAGCCTGGGCAATTCTGTGATTTAGGAAGAACCTGTATCAAAATAAAAATTTAAAAAAGGACTGGGGATGTAGCAGTTCAGTGCAAAAGTTCTCGGTTTAATCCCCAGAATGGCATCAAAAAATACAAAAATTAAAAATAAAAATCCACCAAAAATCTATATAAGTCTGGTTAATGTTTACCAATAAAAGTATCAAAAGAAAATAAAAGTAAAAGTTAAGCCTTTTTCCACCAATATAATACATATAAAAATATAACACAATGGAATCTAGAAGTATGAATGGTAAAATCTTGCAGATTTTAAGATCATTTTGTAAACCACAAATAATGTACTGCACACTTGTCAATTACTAAAGGTACTCTATTCACTATTAACTTTAATTATATTTCTTCAGCAAAAAATTTGCCATTAAAAAGTCATACATACATACTCAGCCAAATTAATTCATTTTATATTTATAAGCACCCCAAATCCACCTACAAACAAAAACAGTTAATATAATTCATAAGTACAAAAAAAAAACTAGTAAGTAGACAGCTGATTTTTTTAGAGGCAGATAACTTTCATTATGACAGTTAATTGTTCCTCAGGAGAAAAGGGGAAAACTGAGCAACAGAGATGATCCCAGAACAAAAAGAAAATATTTTCTCCATTTTTTTCAAAAGAGATCATTAATACCATGTACTGAATGCTGTATAAATGACGACTTTTTTTTTATCAACTGAGCTTAATAATCTAAATTAAATAGACGCAAGACAAATCAATAGAAAAAAGTCAAAGTCACAAAGAAAGATAGGTTTTGTTCTAAGTGCAAAGTGTACAACCCTGTGCGTCCTAGTAGCAAGGCATCTTCAAGGACTTTTTGTTCATCTAGAAAGACCTCTTGGAAGAATTAGACTTTGAAGAGGCATTGAAGGAGGACAAAGTGATAAACTGTTAAAAAGATGGGGTAATCTGGCTCCTTAAAGAAGATGAAAAGAACAGAGGGAGATAAGAATGAGACAAGAATATAGAGTTTACATTGAAAAAATAAACAGACAATAAGAAAGATTTTTTTTCTATTTTTAAGAAGATAAATAGAGAAAGACTATACAATAATCTGTGCAATAGTAGTATTAATAGAGACATTATTTTGACACAAATTTATAACATATAGTTAGATACTTCTAAAAGAACAAAACTTGATTGTGATTCAAAAATACATGGATCCAGATATTATCTTTTTCATCACAATTCTGAAAGACAGCCCTTTAAAGTTACCAGTGCAGGCAGACACAGTAGTTTTTTGTAGTGAAAAGTAGATAAATCAAAATGTGTCCTTAAAAAAAAAAAAATCAACTGATCACAGAAGAGGTACCTATAATACAATGTCAAAATTAGTGATAATGATTTTTACACTGCACCTAAAGAAAAACAAAGATCAGGAAAAAATATAGAGCAAGGTTACTTATAACTAAATAATATCATTTAACTTTGTTTTTCTGCTGAATAAGATCCCGAATTTCTATTCTCTTCTGATCTGGTAAGTGCCCTTAATCTTTCTACCCCCAATTTATCCACCAGTAAAAATGACACTGTGATACTTTTCCTCTATTCCTTTTATAAGGGTGCCAGGATGTCTGGAAGTAAATGCATACATGTTTAGAAATGCTAAGATGAAAAGTAATGCACACTTTAATTTTATGAGTCTTTCGTAAAATCAAGATAAAAAGACCTGGTCAGATTATTTCAGTGTGTAAATTTTCGACTAACCAGAAGGCTTCCTGGAGACATCATTCAAAATATTTGAAACTAATGTTCTGAGATTTATACTGTTCCAGAAACTAATCAGACTAAGAAATTTCTATAGAAAACTAGGCACTTAGGTCACAGGGAAGACATTGTGAATTTGAAGCCTCTAGGCCCACTCCTAAAAATAATTCAAATGTATCCCTTGCAGACCAGATTAAAACTTAGTCCAAAGAATAAGAACTATAAATTAACATCACAGTCACAAAAAAGAAAAATTGGAGGCGAATGAGCACCACACAATGGAATGAATGCCAAAGAACACTGAATTCTCTGGGCCTCAATTTCCTCAGCTATAAAATAAGGATAGAGGCCAAAGTGATAATGCATATGCTTGCCATAAACAAGGACCTAGATCTGGTCACCAGCACCAAAACAAAAACCAACCAAAATGAGAAATGAGGATAATAGGACCTAACAGTTCTGAGGATTAAATGAGTTTATGTATGTACGCACTTAGAAAAGTACCTGAAATGTAGTGTGTTTGCAATTTCTATTCCAATGGCCCATATCCCTCAAACCTATTGCCAAGTATCAGAGGGTTCAAAACTAAAAATTTTAGTTTTTAAATTTTAGGTTAGTTTTTAATTCATTGTATCCAATACCTGCCCTGCCCTGAATGCATTTGGCAGCAAAACCTGACGTGACCAAATGTAAGGCTACTTAGAATCTCCATTTATCCCACTCTGCTGGCATTTTGCTGCAGATATCTTATTAAAGTGTTTGACTGGTGGATGTTGTACCATATTCACCAGAATGTATTATGAACTTCCTAAAACCTGAAAAATTTTCAAATACATCCAGTCCCACAGCTTTAAGATAAAATATATAATATTCAAAACACATACAGTTTCTATTTCCCTAAGATAAATGGCATTTTCTTATGTAACTACAAATAATAAGACCCTGAGCTTAGCAGCAGAAAATGTTAGGATGAGACAGCATTTCCCTGTACAGGCAGGAGGGCCTTGGGTTCCCAGAATATTATTTTCAAATAGAATATATTTACAATATTTTACTTACATGTCATTGTAAAGTTTTCAAACTCTAAATTCTAGTGTTTGCTTAAAGAAGTCTATTCTCATAACTTTGACCACAAATAAATAATTAAAGCTCTATGGAGAGTATAAATGTTCCTTGAATCATGTGTATCAAATCATCACAGAACTTTAGAGCTGAAAGAGACCCTTGAGAACTAATCTGAACCATCACCCCTTCCCTTCCTCACTGTTTTATCATCCATAACTTTTCTCTCCTCTGTGAGGTAAGAATAACCTGTCCGGACTTGTCCTTAGGCTCTGCCTATAGGAACACCCTGCAGGTAATATGAATAAACTGGGTGGGGCACATTGACAGACTCAGAATCAAAAGGCATAGTTTGAACCTCACGCAACCAATCTTATACATTTGGTAAATGTCTCAGATTGTATCTTAGAAAAAGACACGAATGTTCAATTCTTAAAGATTCATCTCACACATACTTTTAGAAAAAATTTAAAAACTGCTATCTTACGAACTCAATGAGTCAACAACATAATGTGGCTGCCAAAAAAGCTACTGTGATTAGGGACTAACTACATCATCAGAATCGCATCCAGAAAGAATGGGGTAACTGGCCTCTACTAAGAGCTGGTTGGAGTGTATACGCAGTATGATGGTCACATCTGCTCTGCATTTTTGGAGAGTTACAGAAAAGACTGACAAGATACAGAAAGATTGAAAAGGTGTAGAAAGAGGTGACCAAGATAGTGAAGGAGTATGAAGCTACATCACATAAAGATCAATTGAAGGTGAAAAAGCTATTTCGCCTAGACTTGGAGCATGATCACTGTCTCCAAATCCCTGAAGAATTGCCATGGCACAGAGGAACAGACTTGTTTTGCATAGACCCAAGTGAGAGAAGCAGACCAGTAAGTGTTAACTACAGGGAATATTTCAGCTAAGTCTACAGAAGTCTTCCTTAAAATACAGAGCCACATTAGATTATGGCTCCTAAGGTCCAACCCCTGAGGGTCTTTATTTTTAACAAATCAAACATTTGTCATTACCTCAGTGTCTCACTGCTGATTATTATTACTTCTTCCTTCACCCTTCTTAAAATGTCCTATCCAACCAACCAATCAACTGAACATACCACCAGGTTTGTAGAAAGAAAGTGCCTGCTTGTGGGCAATTAGTTTCAGTTTGCAGACCAGGATCTGTATAAACAAAATGAACCCTAACTGAGAAATACACAAAAAAAGTTCTTATTAATGCAAATGGCACCATAAGATCTACCCAATCAAGAAATATATTATCAGTGGCACTCAGTCCTTATAGGAATATTGAAATTTAGAAAAAAATCAGTACAAATACCTTTCCAAATACCAGGGAATCCAATTTTGCAAGCCAAACAAGATCTCTCAAATTCAAACTGAGGAGATATGTTTACTATTTGAAGTAGACTAGACCTCGCGCTCAGATAAAAAAAATCATACCTGATTATACCACTGTAAGGCTAAAATCTATCAAAAGGTCCACAACATCAGTTAAGCTACTGAGAACTAGGTACAGGCAACCCTGAGTGAGTTCGCAGAAAAGTACAAACTATAGAATATTGAAGAGTGACTGCAGTTGGACATCCTAAAACTTCTATTACCAAGAGATCACAAAAGATAAAAATAGATTTTAGTCCATAGAAGTTACTTAAAACCTTGAATGAAGTTCAGAAGGCAAATATTTATTAATCTAGCTTCACTAGAAACTGATTTGAAGTTTAAGATACTTCAAGGTATTGGAAAATACAGTAAATATAGGATGAACCTAACATTCTTTCCTGTGCTTTTTTAAAAAAAAAGTGGAACCCAGAAGCAATCTTATTGCCTACAAAATAGAGATTAGTTAAATCAATTATGATACATTCTGACAATGGAGAGGGTAACAACTAAAAAAAGAATAAGGTAAGAGTGGGAGTGTAGCTCAATACTAGAGGCTTGCTTAGCATGCATGAGGCCCTGGGTTCAATCTCTCATACAGGAGAAGAAAAAAAAAAAAAAAAAAGTCGACCCTAAGTACTGTTTTGAAAAAAAAGTAAATTCCAGGATACATACTTACGTGAATATAGCAAATTGCTAAATGATATCTTTAGAATTATTCCATTTTAACTTTTAAAAAACTACTTTTAAAATACTGTGTATATGTTCATACATGCCCAGAAAAAAATGAAAAAAGATCTGACAAACTGCTAACAGTAGTAACCTCTAGGGACAAATTGAAACTAGGGGATTGACTTTCACTTTTTCCTCTGTAGACTTCTGTTTCATGTTTTGGTTTTTTGGGTTTTTGTGTGGGGGGGTTGTTTTGTTTTGTTTTTTGCCAGTAAGGGTTACCATTGTGTTTTTAAAATAATGAAAGGTAAAATAACAACAATATAGTTATTTATCAAATACTAACCAAAGTAAATAATTGCTATTTAGGTGCTGCTACTGCGACTTGAAACTCAAAAAAAAAAAAAAAAACTAATCCATATTTTTTTCTATTCTATTTTACTAAAACAAACTTTGAAAATCACAAGTCCCTACTGAGTTTCCCAAATGCTTTACTACCTACAAAAAAAGCCTGGTCACAAGCATAACTTAGGCACATGGTGCTTATTTGCCACCAGGAATTATTCTAAGCATTATGGCTGTATTAACTTATTTAATATTCACAGCAATCCTATGAGACAAGTACTTTTACTGTCTTCATTTCACAGTTGAAGAAACTGAGGCCACAGAGGTTAAGTACCTATCCAAGCTTACATTACCAATAAGGGGCAAAGCTAGAATTCAAATTTAAGAATGGACTCCAGAACCCAAACTTTCAACCACTGTGCCTCCTGTCTCAAAAATATATCAGTCTCTCTGTACAAAGGCCAAAAGGGATTGTAAGTTAAAAAAAAAAAAAAAAAAAAAGAAAGGAAAAGAAAAAAGAAACAGCTAGTTAATACACTCCTTGAAGCTGGAAAAGATGCTTTTTGGGGGTAAACAATCTGCAGTCCTACTTATGTCACTGCCAAGTTTCAAACCAAGATTTAAGGCTGTATTAAGGCTCATAACCATGTGGGAAAATTCTCTACAAACTCAATTATAGTCCAAAGTCCATACCTGACTCCTCAGTAAACCACTCAGCCTAAGAATTAGGTCAGGGATCCAGCTAAACAAGTACTTTGGACAAATCTCCACCCCAACTTGAAGCAAAAGAGCTCAGAAACTCCTGCCTAACCTCATGACAAGGTAGTTTTTCCTTAGTTTCAGGACCATTTTAGATACACAGCGGGAAAGAACAGGAGTCATCTCTAACTTTGCTTGAAGACTTCCGTCAGCAGGATCAAGGGCTCTATATTCTATGTGAACTCATACAGAAATTGGCATTTGTCAGTATCCTAAGGTAGTTTAAGGGGACAAAGATGAGCAACCCTGCTTAAACCGTATTGGTACAAACATACTGATCTTTTAATTAAGAAAGAAAAAAAATGATGCATGACAGGAATTTAACCTAATTTTAAAACGTGCTTAACCTAGATACACCTGTCCCAAATGGCCGACTGAATCTACTTATTTGTGGAGAAAAATATGGATTACAATGCCTTCTTTATTGTTTGGCCTGAAACAGTCTATACTATTTGTAAACAAGATCTCACAATCCTCTATTCCACCTGTCTCATATACATACACATCTGATATTTACATAAACAAGAAGAAACGAACAAGGAAACCACAGCTTTGGGAGGGATCCTTTATACTCAGCTTTTGACCTTCGAATTGATGGAGGTACTGTAATGGTTTTCAAACTTCCCCAAATAACCCAGGCCGGATGGCTGGGTAAGCAACCAAACCCAAAAGTTTGTGCTTATTCTGGGTCGCTGACAAAGGCCAGGAAACCCTGTTTGGAAAGAGATGCGTTGCCTTCCACACGGCAGCCGCTCACTCCCAAGGGAGCACAGTCTAGAGGGGGACAAAAGACTTTCCAGATTTGGCAGGGAGTGTGGGGACTGGGGGGAAAAGGGGGCCAGTTAGAGCCTGGGCCTCTCCTTGGAAGCCAAAACGAGGGGAGCCTTTAGAGCAAGAAATGATCGGTTCCAGCCAAGTGCCCAATCCCAGCGGCTACCGCGGGCGGGGTAAGGAAGAGCAGCCGCTGAGAGGGTCGTGCAGGGAGGGCAGCGCTGGACTCACCTGGGGGAGGAAGAGAAAGGACCTCGGTGACAGGTGGGGTGGGCGGTAGGATGCTGCTATTGCTGCTGCTGCTGCTGCTACTGTTGCTGCTTCTGCCGCTACTGTTGCTGCTTCTGCCGCTACTGTTGCTGCTTCTGCTGCTACTGTTGCTGCTGCTGCTGTTGCTGCTGCTGGGGAGGCCGGGGATCGGGGTCCTGGGAGCGGTCGGCGCCAGGACAGTGGTCGCTACAGGGGTGGTCGGCGCCGGGCCAGTGGTCGTTGAAAGGGTGGTCGGCGCGGGACTGGTCGGCGCCCGAGGGGTGGTGGGCGTGAGATCCGCCTCCGGAGAGGTGGTCGCCTGGGAGGTGGTCAGCGCGGGTCCAGTCGCCGCCCGAAGAGGGGTGGTCTCCGGGGACCGGGCTGGAGAGGTCGCGGCCGGGGGTCGGCGGACGGTAGGACGCGGGGCTCCGGTCCTCGGGGCCTGGGCTGTGGGAAACGTCGCCTCAGGGAGGGGGTAGCTGGGCTCTCCCCGCAGCCCCGGGCCGGGCGACGCGTCCACCTGCCCCTCGGCCCCGCCGCCACCGGTGACATTCCCCGCCGAGGCTGCCGCGACGGCGGCGGCGGCCCAGCACAACAGGGCGAGGCCGCCCAGGCTCGGCAGGCTCCTCATGGCGCGCTCGGCTTCGCCATTCATTCATTCAGCCAGTCGGTTGGGCCAGTCATCTTCTCTTCCCTGCCATCCGACCGAGGGCCGTCGCCGCCACTGTGCGCACCATCGCCACCTCCCTCTGACAGGCGGCCGGCCCCGCGGGCGGGCCCCAGAGCGAAGGGAGAGACCCAGCCGAGCGCGGACAGCCCGCCCTCCTCGATTGACAGCCATGCCCAACCAATGGGAAGTCACGCTCGCCCACGTGACCTACCCGCTTCCCAGCCTCTTTGTAGCCCCACGAACCAATCAGAGAACGTTGAATAGAGGGGGCGGTGCGTAAGGCGGGTAGAGGGCGGTACAAACCCTTCTCTTACCGGCCCGGCTCGCCTCAGCCACCGCTTTGTCTGCCAGAAGAGCGGTGCCCGGGCCTCGGGCACCCGGGCACAGCCGAGCAGACAAAGGACGCACCCCGTGTGGCAGATGCCGATCCAAGTTGTCTGCTCTAGTGAGCTGCGAATGCAGCCTGGGGCGGGGAATCCGCTCTCTGGAGCGTCCCCGCCCTCCTGAACAATGGGGCGCCCGCGCCTCCAGCACGAGGGCTCGTGGGGGGAGGGGGATCGAGGCTGCAGCCCCGGGATGGGCGAGGAGGGCAGCGGCGAACATGTAGAGCTCGGTATTCCTTGTGTCACCCAAGAGAGCTCGGCCCAGCGAGGTCTTCGCTGTCCTTCCATTTCAGAGATGAGGAAACTGAGGCCCTTGCTCTGATAGACCCCTGACACAAGACCTAAGTCCTCCCCAGGCACCTGCTGTGGGCCAGGCAGGACGTGAGATCTGGAGAGGCGTCAGAACAGAAGGTGCAAGCTTGTTGCGTGGGGTAGGCAGACTGACATGCACACTTTACTCCAAGCCCTGGGAAGAATAGGACTGCACGAGACTGAACCTTAGCTTTTTGTCTCCCTTGCTGAGTGGTTTTGTGGCCTGGGTGCCGTTTTCTCACCACTAAACGGAGATGATGAGACACATCCCACCCTGCTCACAGAGCTGTTGTGAGGATTAAATAGTGTGCGTACTAGGCTCAACCTACTGTCTGGCCCACTGTTGTAAACCCTCATTAATGCTAACCACCCTCTGTGCACTGTGTCAGGACAAGCCTAGGGTTAGCAAGCTGCCAGAGGCCTCAGCCCTGCTGTGTCCCCAGAGTCTCCTGCCTGTTGCAAGGATTGGGGTGGGGTTGATAGCACAGCTTGACCCTGGATGACATTAAACCCCGGATAAAGCTAGAGATCAGGCACGCAGCCTTGCACCATCCGCCCAGGATCGAGCTAGGTCAGGCGCTGCTGTCTCGGCTGAGCGGCTTCCAAGGGCAGTCGGGCAGGGCAAGCTTGTCATCTGACAGGTTTAATCCCAGCCTCATCGCTAGCCCAGTCCTGGCCTCTCTTGTGTGATGCCTGCCTTTGTGCCTGGTTTCCCATTAATTATGAGCCTCCAACCAGACCAGCAGAATGAGATTTGTGTGTGAACTTGTATATGTTAAGAAAAGCTTGTATTCATTTGCCTGCAGGAATAGTGGGTGGGAGGAGATATGTATGTGCTTGTATACCAAAGCACAAACATGTTCATAAGACTGTATGTATGAGTATTATATGTATCTGTGTGAGCCTAGGAACTTGGGAACCAGTATCTATTCTGATGGGTGTCTTAATCTGTGCATGTTTGCTGGTCTCTGTTTTGTGTGAGTTTCCCGTGTTTGCTTTTGTGGTGATCTCTGGGTGTGTCTTGATAGGTCTATGTCTGTAACGGGGCAAATGAGAAGGGTGTGTAAGTGTTTGGTTTCAAAACCAATATTTAGCAAGCACTAAACAAGGTTCTGTTTTTACCGCTCTTTAGGAAGGGAGTGGACATGACATGCCCCTTCCCTACATTCTCTAGCAGGCTTCTTCTTCTTCTTCTTCTTCTTCTTCTTCTTCTTCTTCTTCTTCTTCTTCTTCTTTTTTTTGTACCGGGGATGGAACTCATGACCTTGAATTTACCAGGCAAACGCTTAAGCCAGTGAGCTAAATCCCCAGCCCTCTAGCAGATTCTTCTGAGCTCTGGAGCCCCAACCAAAGTGCCACATTCTCTAAAAGATTTCTCTGGATTTCTGAGTGGGAATTAATCTCTCCCTTGCCATTTCCCCATGTCCTTTGTTCAGTCATTGATTATAGCTCTGATCTATCAATCTACCTCTCCCTTGTGTCTTCCTAAAAGGACTAAGGATAATTTTCAGAAATATATTCAACAGGATAAATTGAACTGCACACATTGCTTTTTCTCACAGGTGTATACATCACCTGTCTCTTCCATCAGGCTGTCTCTCAGTGCCCAGCAGGAGTAATACAATGTGAGCCCTGATCCCTGCTGACTAAATTGAAAAAGCGATCCTGTGGTACCCACAAGAAGAACTTGTGTCTCCAGAGTCAGACTGAGTCATGACTCTGCCAACTGTGTGACCTTGGAGGTCCCCTCTCTGAGGCTGTTTCCCCTCCGAGCTGCAGTATCCTCATCTATAAAATGGGACCAATAAATCCTTTCTCACATAATTGAACTCAGGATGCAAAAGAATATTTTTTTACAGAGCCTGACACCCAGACGATGCTCAGTCTGTGTAGGCTCACATTTCAGTAATATCATTGCCAACTTTGAACCTTGTTGACTGAAGGACCAAAGCAGAAACCTCTGCCTCATAACCTTCCCATCAGGTGATATGCCCTGATAGTTGCCCTACTTGATATTTCCAAATGATACCTAAAACTGCGGAGTTGGCCCTGAACTGTGCTGTATCACAGATTCTCAGGCAGTTGCAGAAAAAAGCTGATGCAGCTTCTTTGCCAGAAGAATCACAGCAAAGAACTGGAAGACCTTGCTGAGTGATCCAGGCCAGCTCTGCCTCAGGTAAGAATCACCCACAATGGGCTTCTCAGATAGGACAATTAACCCAGAATATATATACAAAATATTGAACTTTTTGAAAGTTACCTTGAATGTACTATTGTTGATTCAACACTTAATTCTTAAACTGATTGCTCTTCTCTCTAAACCACAAGTTGACTTTTTTTTATTTCTTAAGAATAATAGTTTAGCTGGGGATTTAGCTCAGCAGCTCAAGTGCTTGCCTGGTAAGCATGAGGTCATGAGTTCAATCCCCAGTACCAAAAAAAAAAAAAAAAAGAATAATAATTTATGTTTAAAATTGGAAATAAGTATCCAACATCAGAGAAAGGGATAATTAGATCTGTTCAATTTAATTTTGTCATTGTAGGGACAGCTTATCAAGACCATATAGAAAATATGAATAATAAATAATTGAGCTTATTGCTATTAAATACATATGAATTATTTTGTTTAATCCTTAGAACACTGCAAGGTAAGTACTATTATGTTTCTGTCTCTTTGGGCTATTATAACAGAGTACTGAGGATTGGGTGGATTATAAACAACAAAAACATATTTCTCACAGGAAATCCAAGATCAAGGTGCCAGCAACTTTAGTGTCTGCTGAGGGTCATCTTCCTGGTTCCTAAGTGGCTGTCCTGCTCTGTCCTCACCTGGTAGAAGAAAGACACTAATCTCATTCACAGTAGCATCGCCCTCACAATCTAATCACTTCCAAAAGGCCTCCAGATACCATCATATGGGGGAGGAGAGTTAGGATTTCAACATAGGAATTTTAGAGATGCACAAACATTTGGTCCATAGCATAATCTCTTAAATTTTACAGAAAAGGAAACTAGGACAGGAGAGATTAAGCAATTTACCCAAGATCACTTAATAAGTATTAGAACCAGAATTCAAACTGAGATGGACTGGCTTCATCTACCACCCTCAACAATCAAGGGAAAGTAATTATAAGGTTGGGAAAAAGAAGGGAAGATAAAAATTATAGCTGTGACACTCTGTGTACCAAAATGTTGACAGGCACTTTTCCTATTGCCCCACACAACTGCAGCTAGGGCCCAGAGTTCTAGAGAAAGCTGTGAACCCACGCATGATAGCTGAAGCCAGAGGGCTTAATGAGGGGGCCGCAGAACAGCAGGGGTCCGAGAAGGCCTTGCTGGAGTCCGTGAGCAGCCTGACCTTTCTCCTGTAGGACATGCAGATGCTGCAAAGCCTCCAGCCTGACTCCTTTTTATACTCAGCACCAACCCAATGTCAAATACACAGAAGCAGGTCGAGAATTGTTGGGCTAAAGGAAGTCTAATGATGTGGCAGGCAGTATTCCAAAAGTTTTGTATTCATGACCCATTTATTCCTCAAAGGTAGAGCTATCACCAATGCCTGAAAGAAGAGGAAACTGAGCCTCTGAGAGGTTTAGGGATTTGCACAGGACCTTCCTAAATCCAGTGCCCAGGCTCTTTTCTGTTAGTCCCTTATTGTGGTCATTACATATCACACATGTATGAGGCCAGTGCAAACATACTGAAAGAAGGGACGCACACCCACCAAACTCTTTTGCTAGCGCAACATTTAAGAAAAGAGAAACTTTAGAGCAAGAAAACATACTAGTGTGACAGATGTGGTACATCAAAATAGCTTCTCCCAGAAACTTTCCCCTTTCTAGTTGCATCAAAACAGCAATGCCAATATAGACTCTTCCTAATCCTCCTGGAGCCTGGCCTCCTATCAGATATGAATGAATGCAAGGGAAGGTTTGGCATCTTATACTGAGAACTCTAGGATTATTAGGACATTTAACCAAGTCTGCCCAGCAAAGATGGGCAACTCACAGGAAGGGAAATGCAAATGACTAAGAAGCATGAAATATATATGCAGCTAAGGTAATCAAAGAATTGCAAATCAAAACAGTGAGTTGTGTTGTTCTACCCTATTGATTTGCATGGAAACAGAATTTTTAAAGACTTGTAATATTTGCCATTGGCCAGGGAGTGTCTCTCACTTTTGGCAGGAATGTAAAGGTAGATAGGATACAAGCTTTCCAGGAAGCCTTAAAATTGCTTATGCTCTATTTTGACTCATAATTTCCACTTTGAAGCATCTAACGGAAATAAATAATCAGATATACGTATTTATGTACCAAAATGCTCATGTTATATATAATAATGAAAATTTTAAAGTCTAAATAGTAAGGACTGGGGACTGAAAAGGTAGCTCAATAGTAGAGCACTTGCCTAGCTAGCATGGATGGGTAAGGCCCAGGGTTCAATTCCCAGTACCACAAAAAGAAATAAAAGGGAGGGAGATTTTCTTAAGTACTTGGTATTCTCTGATGTTTCTGTGTTGAACTATTACACATGTATAAGACATATTCTTGAAGAAAATTTTGGTGGTATAAAATGATGAAAATATAGTTTACATGACTATAGTTTACATTTTATCAGGTAAAATGATAATGTAGTATCAAAGATCAAATCAAAACATTAAATTGTTTATTTCTGAGTGACTGTTGCATTATGGATATTTTGAATCTTTCTCCTTCATACCTTTCTGCATTTTCCAAATATTTTTACAATGGACATGTACTACTCTCAAAATTACTAATAACCAACACTAGAATTCATTGGAATGTAGGTATGTGTCTGCCAGCCATTCTTTGATCTATTCCCTGGTATCTTTTCTTAAAACAATGAGGGAACAAAAAAGACCCAAGTCAAACCGACATCAGTTGCAAAGCACCACCTCCAAAGGATGAAGCCAAATGTTGAAATCAGCTTTCAAAGTCCGTGTAATGCTAAAATAAGCTCAGAAAAGCATTTGCTGATGGGAATCATCATTCTTAGAGATCTCCTGAAGGACATCACTCACAGTAGCCACCAAGTCAAACCCTCGTTTGTCATCAGTGTTGGCTGCAGGGCAAAGAATTTGAACCATTTTGGGTAGGAATGGGGCCAGAGTTTCACAAATAACTCTTTCCCTGAGGTTGCTATAATTGTACTAAAGGGGACAGGATTACTGACAGGTGCACAGAAAATAGCACTGTCCCAGCCATGATCTCAGTGGAGCATTGCACCAAGCCTAGAAGGAAGCTAGTAGTAATGGTAGTAGTAGTGATAATAACAGTAGCAACTATGACTAACATTTACTGAGTGTTTATTATGTGCCAGTCATCCATTCCAAGAACTTCATGCAGATTGTCCCTTTTAATCTTATACTGTGAAATAGAAGGAGTGACTATCGCCACTCTATAAGCAAGCATATTGTAACTCAAAGTAGTCAATGAACTTGCCCGAGGTTACTGTGCTGATAGATGGAAGAACTTTAGACCTCAGGCCCAGAGTGATTTCCACAACAGCTCACTGCACTTTCTCCCTTTTTTTTTTTTCTTTCTCTTCTTTTGTTTTTGTTGTTGTTGTTGTTGCTGTTGCTGTTGCTGTTGCTGTTGCTGTTGCTGTTACTATTAGGAAAGACAGTAAATTAGCCATACAGAGTAATGAGTTGAATCCTGATCATTCTAGCTGTGTAACATTAGTTAAGTTACTTTAGCTCTGGGCCTCAGTTCCTCCTCTGTGTAGTGGAAGTCTTCATATTTATCAAATAGGGCTCATGGTCAAACGAAGAGATGTATATAAAGCACTGAGCAAAAGCCTGCACCATACTGAACAGTCAAAAGACATTGGTACATACCTGATTTTCCTGAACCTGTCTTTCCATATAGGAGGTCAAGGCCAAGGGTACAGTGTCTGTGGGCATGCCCAGAAATTCTGGACTCTCAGAGCGGTCATACTCCTGCCTTCTGTGCCCTCAGCCCTATGAAAAGCCTCCTTCATTGGAGTGCATGCCTGTCTGAGGGCACTGTCAGGACTGAGAGAGTGCTTGGCAGGAGGGCACCCTTGAATCCCTTTCCTCTGGAGATCCCCAGAGAAGTCCTTGAGCATTTAGGACTATGATATGCTTTGTTGGACTAGTTTAAGAAAACCATGTCAATTTCATGCTGGCATCTGAGGACTAGATGGTAAGGAAACTCAATTTTAGAGGAGCAGTCATTTCTAAAAAGCTCACAGAAAGAACAAATATGAGAATGAGAGGGGCACTTAGGCATCAGCCCCTGCAAATAAGTCCTTGCACAGATGATAAGCTGAGACCCATGAAAAGAAAGGATCATAACAAGATCTCACATTGCAAATTAATAATAGAGCCAGGGTCAAATCTTAACTCTGACTCACAGGTCACTGTCAGACCCAAATAAACCATTGCTTACCTAGGAGGCCACTGAAGGCCACTGAAGGCCTCTAGTCTACCAGTTGGATACCAGGTGGGCTTCCCCACCCTCAGACCTCTGGTCAAGGGCTCTGTCACCAGGCTCCCTCTCCAGGAGCCTTCCTCTTAGATTCACAGAAATGGCACCTGCTGCCAGCTTACTATCCATGACTGAGATGACACTTTAAATAATGACAATAATCAGGGTCCACTTTTAGGCAACAGTAGGGGATTTGGAAATGACAAAAATCTTCCAGATGAGACTGATACTGGTGTAAGGGAACTAGAAACATCTTTCTTGTCCTGTCAGGCCCAAATTAGAACAATCTCTGAAAAGGGTCCTGGGAGATCAGGCCTCCTCTCAGAACTGTGGGTCTCATTTCCTTTCTCAAACAATTACTGCACTGTTCTTCTAGGGTTTATTGGGTATGTGCAATGCCTCAAATGCAGTCTGGAATTTGGAATTGGATGTAATCCTTAGGCACATACTGGCAGCTCACCTCTTTAAGAGGCAGGAATATTGAATCTCTGCCATCCAGTCCCACATTGGGAAATTAGTCTATGAATCAAACCAACTGGGTTCCCAGCCCAGAGACAGAATAGAGATATGTTTTTGTTTTGTTTTGTTTTGTGTTTTCTGAGATATGTTTTAGAAGTGGGATTGTCAAGACTTGCTGCTGGATTAGGTATGGGGTAAGGGAAAAAAGTCAAGAATGACTCCTTATTGAACAACTAAAACAACCATGGTTGGTAAGGAATAACAGTCCTCTATCTATACTTTATATTACAAACTGCTTGATATCCAGATAAAATTACAATAGTTAGACTCACCTTCCTCACTGAAATACTGATATCACTGATCTTCTCTTCTGGGTGTTTGGTAACTAGTGTTTAGAGACTGGTACTAGTAAGGTAAATGGGATAGGAGGAAAACCATTATTTTAGTCCTAGCCCTCTAAGGTCAACAAGGACACAGGACATGAGGGAACCTTTGTACAAGATCCTACAACTTCGGCGAGTCACCCAATCTCCTGAGAAGAGAGATTGCTGGACCCCAGAGGACAAGAATCAACAAGTGTATGGTGTGCCAAAGGAAGGTCACCAAGAGGAAATGTCTCCCATGATTGCACAGAAAGCAACATGGTCAAGCAAGGCTGTGACCCATCCTGATGGCTGGCACTGACAGAAGAGCTGAGAGGCTCTGCACATGGTTCCAAGGCAATGCCTGGGGAGATTTAACTGGCCTTGATAGATGGCAAGAGGTTAATTTTAATTAACACATGTCTCACTTTAACTTGGTCTTAAACACTCAGCAGTAAGACATAACCAAAAGATGTGTAAAAACAATGGCATAGTAATAAGCTAGTTATCTAAAGAGGCACCAATCACTGACTCCTGACCGTTTCCAGCTATACCAGTAGCTGACCACTGTTTGGGTCCTTAAGAAAAACTACAGTAAAATCTATAAAAACTCAACAAGAATCTTTAAATTCTTTAGCCACAGTTGTCCTTCAAAACCACAAAACTCTCTGTCTTTTTACAGCTAAAACTGTAGAAGGGCTTATAACAAAATAACAGACTTACAGATAAGACTTATTGAAATAGAGGAATTTAAGAGTCAGCAAGTCACAGTTGCTATTCCAGCCCCTATAGAACAGTTTCTAGATTTGGCTCTTACCCCAACCTGCCTTTCCATTCTAGTGCTCATGCTTTGATTATACATGCTCTAATTTCTCAAAAAAAATTGTTTATTCTTGCCAAGATGCTGCAAAACTCCAGGTAATCAGACAGATGAAAACAACAACAAACATGCTAACTACCTTTCGCCAGGACCCACCCTACCAACCATGTAAAGAGAGTTTTTAACTGCTAAACCACAACATGACATCTTTCTGAGGGCCATTAGATTAGCTCTCTGGAGAAGACTCCTGACTGTCATCCCTTTACTGCCCCTTCTCAGCTCAAAGGATCTGGATGAAAACTATGCCTATTCTCCCCTAACTGAAGTTAGGGATACTTCTTCAGAGGGGAGACTACTGTAGATAGCTAGATTATTTAGAAGTGTTGTAGGTAGTTGGGTGGGGCTGGGCTCTGAAGGGGTCGCTGCAGAGAACTGTGACTGGAGACACATTTGCTGAGGGCCAGGCTTCAAGAGGAGGGGAACGACGGCACCTTGCACTTCCCCTGGGGATGAACAGCAGTGGTTGATGTTCTGGGTGGGGCTTGATCCCCTTGAGGTGGGTGACCAAGCCTCCTTGGCCTATGCCTTCCAGAAGGGTCTTTGTCTGTCCCATGTGCACTTGCTGCTTGACTTGCTTCCCATTTTGACCCCATTGAATCAGTGTTACCTAAGCAACTATACTTGTTGTAGTCTTGTTTGTGTAGTGTGGTTTTCTTCCCACCTCACACCCACCTTGTGACTTCCCATTGTATCGGTGTTGCCTGGGTGACTGTGCTTGTGGTCTTGTTGGTTGACTATGGTTGTGTTCCGTCTTGAACTTGCCTTACCTCATAGCTTTGCTCAGTAGGACACCCTTAAGAGGTGAGGTTGGTGGGTGGCCCGTTTTCCAGGGGACCCCCTTCTGTCTGTCTTGGACAGAGTCTTTTCTCCCTTTCAGTGGATTCTTCCTACTCTAAAAAGAAAAAAAAAATAACTCCTTGATTTAGGAATCAATGAAATAATTTGTTCATTCATTCAACAAATATCATAAACACAAACATCTACCTGATTCAATGCTTGGTGTTGAAGAGAAGAGATAAACCAGAAAATAAGCAAATATAATGCACTTAAATATGTGCAGTAAATGTTAAGCAGTGTTAACTCTGCTGGAGGAAGAGGAAGTTGAGCTGAGTCTTGAAGGAGAAAAGGAATAAAGAAAAAGGTTTCAGGGTAATCGAACAGAGCTCTGAAATTTTAAGGATAGTCTAAAAATAGGAGCTTATATTTTTAGGCCCCAACAATTGTTAGGCACTTTCAGAAGCACAGGCGTTTAGTCCTCATGTGAGAATCCTATGGAGTGTACTATTTATCATCCCCACCTTATGGATGAGGCATCTCAGGTAGAGTTCACTTTTGTTACATAATTTGCAGAATTCATAGTGGCAGAGCCAGACTACAATCGTCTTTTTGCTCTAACCACCACACTGAACTGCCTGTCCGTAGGAGACCACTGCATGTTCAAGGGCTGGAAACAAGTGTAGGGAGGTAGGAGTTGATGAGAGGTGAGATAAATAACATGAAAGTATTTTGCAAACTATAAGTACTGTCCCACCACTAATAATAGTGGTGAGCAATATCACCACTATTATTAAATAACCATCTTTCCCCTCTGTGAGAGGAGGATTATTGGCCTTGAAGGACAGTGCTTAAGAGGTCTGCCCAGAAACAGGAGATACCGGGGGAATATGGGCTGCAGGGAACTTGATCCCAAGTTGGGAAGCAGAGATGTGGGCTCCAATCCTAGTCCTGCCCCTAAATTTCAAGTGGTTTTTGGTGAGTCACTTCCCCAGCCTAATCTTTACTTTCCAGTCTTTAAAATGGGAGGGAAGAATGAAGATTCTAAGGGCTTTTCCAGCCTTCCCACTGTGAACGACTGCTGCTACTATTGTTTTACTTCTCTAGACTGGAATGTCTACCCAAGGTCACTTACTAAAGCAAAATGTCACCTTGGATGGTAGTGGCATCATCTAGAAAGTAAGACCTGTGCTGGATGGGAAATCTGTGGCTTGTATGCCCTGAGTTCACAGGTCTCCTGGTCAAAAACTCCCATCCTTCCTGTCCCTGCCTGGACACTGGTTTCGAATCCCTTGAATCCAGTCCATTCTCATCTACTCTCATCCTCCAAGAGGTCTGAGTAGTGAAAGCATTCTAGACCTTTTACTCCTGAGGATGCAGTCAGAACACGCTTTAAGTTTTTTCCTGACCAAAAATTTACATGTGTTGCTCCAATCTCCATTTTAAACCATCAGTTTTTATTCTAATGTCCCAGAATATGAAGTCTTCATGTGGGATGCAGCATTGGACCTTCCTCTTCATGTCTTGGGATCTCCAGAGAGACCAGACTCATGGGCCTGCAAGAGACCCCTTCACACCAAAGTCATGCACACCAAACCCTTCACACTGACACAGAACTCTGTAAACAGTAAGGTATTTTTGTACATTATTAATCAACATATTAGTCCTTCTGCACCTCATTAAATTCCTGAACTAGTTTGGACAGGGGTAGAGTTGGCAAATAAAATGCAAGATGCCCAGTTAAATTTGAATTTCAGATAAGTAATAAATAATTTTTAGTATCAGTATGTTCCAAATTTTGCATGAGACATACTTTTTAAAAACATTTTTCATTTATTGTTTCAAATTGGAATTCAAATTGAACTAGGTGCCCTGTAATTTCATGTGCTAAATCTGGCACCTCTAGACAAGGATCATTAAATTTATTTTGCAGAACTGAAGGTCAGAGTGATAAAATAATATATCCAAACTCCTCAAGTTCAGGAGACATGTCTGATATTTCTGTTATGTATTTACTTTTAGTTTTTAAACTTGAGAAGTATATTCTCTTAAAGACAGTGTATCCATCCCTTTGCAGTGATCTAAACAATTTACACATCTTGAAAAGCCTATTGCTCTGAGAATCAGATAGATAGATAGATCTCAGAGCATTAAAAGTTCACTTTTAATCCCAGTTCCTAAGTTGGAGAGTTGGAGTTAGCTCAGAGAAGTGGCTTGGGAAATGTTTACTGAACTGTTGGGTGTTTTGAGTCTGTCTTTCCTATGGGGACCCTGCAGGTAGAAGAAAAAGAGCAGATTCAGGACAGAGAACAGTCTCAGAATGCAGCATTAGTCTTCCCTGATCTTCCTGCATGGTTCCATCAAAGATGAATAGAGGTGAATGTCAGGAAAGCATACTAGACTAAAACATCATGGAACTACATTGGGGCATCATGAAAAGATTCCTAGTCATTACATTCCTTTCCTGCTCCAGGTTTCAAACCACAGGGCAACCCGCCCAGGGCTGCCACATACGAGGAAGTCTTGGCATAAATGCTGCTCAAGGAGTCCCTTCACTTTCCTAGAGGTGCACGTGGTCCCTCTCCTGCCTTCTGGATGAGCAAGCTGGTCAGGGGCATTGGTGGGACAGCCTTCAGGGTGCCTCTGGACTAGAATCAGCTCCTGTCTCTCCTGATGGACATCTCAGGCTCCAGCCCCTGACAGATCACATACTTGTGTCATCTGCCCAGCCAGAGCTGTGAATAAACACTCTGAGACACTCTGAGAAGACTTGAGCTGCTGATGACAGGGGTCACAGGTCTTGGTTCTGTTCCAGGCCGTCAACTAAGAAAGATGAGCTGCTGAAGAATAGAAGCCCAGGCACGAGCTCTTGTCACAGGCCTAGTTTTTTTCATGTCTGGGGTTTACTAGTTGAATCCTGGTATGTTTGAGTCAGAGAAGAAGGCTTTCTAAAGTGTCTAACTATAATCCAAACATTGAGTCGTCCCAGTTCAAGCTCACATGGTAACTGGCAGTAGAACCAGACCTGGAACTCCTGCTTCTTTTTGGTGTCTGCCACATTCCAGATGCAGATAATCAGCTTTTCATTGTATGCAAAACAGCAGGTGGGCGGATGTGGTCAGTAACCAGTGCACTGGACTGTGGGTCACAGAGCTTTAACCCTGGCATATCATTAACAGCTTAATCCAGTCGGTCACCCTCACCTCCCTGGGCATTCTGTAGTTCACAGAACGTGGATTAGAAACGAACTATTCTCAGCCAAACCCCTGAAATAGGAGATGAAATGGCCCACAGAGACCATCTGGTTTAGTCCCCTCAGCAGTACAGAATTGCCAGCCTCCATGCTGGGAATCATTCCAGAGACCAATGAGCTCCACGGGCTTGCAAGTTGGTGGCAGGCCACACAGAGGCAGAAGGTGGTGAGTGGGCCATGGAGAGACAGACATGGCGCGGAGGTAGCCTAGGTAGGCAGAAGCGTGACCATTCTGCCTCCTGTCAGCTCCATTTAAAAGTTCCTCTTACATTGAACTAAGTGCTTGTCTCCACGAAATTCTGCCTACTGGACCTGGCTCAATCCCCTGGAAACCAGCAGGTGAAGTCTGCGACTTCTACAGATTTGAGTAGGAGGCACCCACATCACACAGCAAGTGAAGCTGCTAAGTTAGGCAGGAACCCCAGTGTGCATTCAGCCCAGCCTCTCCCCACCTGGCTCTCTCCCCTGCCAAGCTGATATATATATATATATATATATATATATATATATATATGTCTCCCACTTCAGAGACAATGATAATAAAACTGAGGGAAGAAGAGACAGAGCAGCTCTGCCTGAGATTCTTGGATGGATTCCCCTGTAGGTGCCAGCATGGTTCTCAGCTCTGTGCAGGGTACAGAAAGTCTCTGATGTGGTTCTTATGCAAGTTATGGAGTTTGGTTAGGGAGTCTATATATGTAAATAAATAATTTAGGAAAGGACAGTACTATGAAGAAAACACAAGCTGCTAATGGGATAGAAAATGACTCAGGGTAGCGTGGCATTTTTACTGGAATGACCAAGAAAGCCATATTGGAAAAGGTCTCCCCTGAGCTGATGCCTTCAAGGAAGCAGAGACAGAAAGACCACGGAGAGGGAACAAAATTTGCAAAGCCTCTTCGACAGAAACAAGCTTGGTACATCTGAGGGTGAAACAAGCCAGAATGAGTAGACTCCAGTGAATAAGGGGAACTGGAAAAGGAGATAAAGTCTGAGAGGAGGTTTTGGTCTGAGCCACAACTTAACTGAGCTGATGAGGTAAAGATTAAATCATGGCGATGCTTCCTCTTCCAGAGCCACAGCAAAGCAGAAATCACAGCATCATTGTGATAATAACCGTGAAGGCCTAGTGTTTGCACACATGTGGCTGGGCGCGTCCCCAAGACAACGCCACTGGCATCCGCAGCTCAGTTATCAAACCCAACAGGAAAAATCCACCCTGGGTTTCTGTCTGGCCAGCCAACTTCAAGAGGGCTTATCTGCAGTTCCCCCCGGTACAATTGCCTCCTAACTAGAGAAGGACACCTAGGTTTTAGGGAGGATTTGTGAAATCTAGAAAGCTGGACTCCAGCTCCACCTCCTTCATGGGGCTCCTTCCCTTGCTTTTGGGGTTTTCATGGGAGCTCTTCACGTCCTACCCCATCTGGGCCTGTTTTCAGAGTCTGCTTTGGTAAGACTTTACCCTGGGATATATATATAAATGGTACTGTGCTCTCTCCAGGGAGTCCCATATTTTCTCAAGAGTCCAAGTCCCTAGCCAAAGGGATGTTTCTAAAATTGTATAATCTCAGTCTCTACTGTCCAGGCAGGCAAGTACCTGTGGAGCCAGCAGGCTGGTGCAGCGCCCTGGCTGGCCAGTGCGGAGCCTCCTGTACCAGGCCACACTGCTTTGTTCACGCAAAACCTCACTTCCTGCGCACTGCAGGTGTTTGACTCTTGGGAATTCATGGGTGATTCAGAACCTGCTGCACTCTGGATAAACTTCTACTGCCCAGTTGTTGCAAAGGCAGTTGAGGCAGGGGCGGGGTAGCCCAGAGTGAACTGGCAGAGGGCTGGGATATCAACGGAAAATGTTCCCATGGAAAAGAAAAGTCAGACCCTTCCAGAAAATGCTGCCTGGCTCAGCAGAGTGCCTTGTCATCTCACTGGCACAGTTTTTGTATTTCTTTCCTATTTCAGACCAGAAGTGAATGTCTGCACAATCTCTATGAGTTCATTTTATCTTTTTTCAGAATGACCTAACCTTAAGTTACAAAAGTAAAAGAATCTATTCCTGTCCTTTGGCTCCTGAGTTCCTTTTTGTTGATTTGTCCTAGGTAAATATTTTTGAAGATTGTTTTAAAACTTTGTTTTAAGAAAAAAAAAGTTGATAGTATGTATAATAGCATGAAGTGGAAACTATCCAGGTACCAAATGACCGAATTCTAGCCTCTCCACTTGAAGGAATACTATGACAAGCTTAAAAATGATGAAGTTCAGCAAGAAACAAATATATATATATGAAAGACTGTCTCCAGAAAATACTGGAAACTAAAACTGCACAAGTCAATCCCTGGAGGTCTGCACATGATAACTGGCTGAAGTCAAGAAATATCTGAATGGAGTTTTAAGCCAGCTTTTTTTTTTTTTTTTGGGTGGGGAGTGGGTGTGTGCTTTCATAATGTAAATGAAATAATCCTTGTGAAAATGCTTCCTAACTTTTAAATATTGTTCAATGTAAAACTATTGTTTCTTTCTTCGAGTAATAATAAATTTTTAAAATAACTCTTAATTGTTTGATCTTATGTGAGGTAGTTGGGGTGGAAAATGGCTGTGTGCTGTCTGGGGTTCAGGAGTGGTATCCTCATCTTGATGAGATCTCTGCCTTTCCAGGGTTACCCCAGGAACTGGACTCTAGAGCAGCACAGGCTCATGCTAACAGTTCAGAGATACATCCTTGGGGAGCACTCATCTGGGACCAGGGGATACTACCATTTAGAGCCAAAACTACCAGTCTTTCTAAAAAACTATTCTGATCCCCAAACTAATAATCGGGTTCTTAGTATCAAACAACAAAAATCTACTATGGCTAGTTCAATCATAATTACTGTGTTATGATCATAATTAGTGTTGTATGCAAGCGCTATGCTAGAACAGATGGTTAGGGCTTTAAATGTGTTATCTCTTTTTATCTGCAACCTTGAAAAGGAGGCAGTTACCCTGTTTAATATTAAGTAATTGAGGTTAAGAAAGGTTGAGAAACTTGCCCTATAGCCACATATTTAGTAAGGGGGAGAGATGATTTTCAAACCAAGAGCTGACAGCCAAGCTTGAGGGATCAACCACCCTGTATTACTGTATGTACAACCATCCTGCAGGAAGCCAACTAGCTGGTGATGGGGACTCAAATGCATGGGCCCTAGTGGCCTTGATGTGTCGGCAAAATTTCCAGAGAGGTGCCTAGAGTTGGTTGCTGACATTCAATTCACGCCAGCAGATCTTTGAAGCTGGCAGCCAAAGCAGCTGAGAAGCACAAATAGTCTCAGGGCCTCAGGAAATACCTGCAAGTTCTCAAGGAGGCACAAGCTACCCCCTATCACCTCTCCAGAGGAGGTGGAGACAAACATGTCGTTTGTGCTTTCCAGGCTGTGTCCCGGCAAATGAAATAGTTCACTCTCCCTACACTTTTAGGACTGACCACTTGGGAGCAGGGCCCATACTGGGCCCTGCAAGGGTTGGCAGTAGTGAAGTAAGCACCACCACCTGCCTTTTAGGGCTTGCAGAGCGAACAAGTGGCAAACAGCATTTGCCATTCAAAGTGATTGGTGCGGGGGAGCGGTGTGGTGTAAGGGAAACCATGAACTCCAGAATCAGAAGGACCTGTTTCTTCATGTCCTGGTTGTGTGGGTTCAGTCAAATTTCCCAATCTCTCTAGGTTGTTTTCTCATCTGGAAGAAATGCAAAATAATTACACATGTATTTTTATTGCCTCATTACCGTGAGAATTGAAAGGAACAAGTATAGCAACACTTCAACCTGCCTAGCACATGATGGGAATTCACTAAATTATAATTACTAGCATTAACATTGCTGATAGTATTATAAAAGGGACATATCTGGGTTTTGACAACTATGTAAGAGTTTGTTGAGTGACTGATGGGTCGGAAGAGTTTTCTAGTTAGAACCAACCACAAGGACAGCTATGTGAAGGAGAATGGAATGTTCGGGCAACATGAGTGGGCCACTTAGGAGCTACAGAAATATTCCCACCAGGCTCTAAGGGCCTAGCCTGGGGCAAGATGACTCATTGGGGTCCTCTTTCTACTATTCTCAAATAAAGGACCATGAATGACTTCTCAGTGCAAATACACAGACCGGTATTCTTGTCGGCTATGCTTCTGAAGCGAAGCAGTCTCCATGGCCCTGGCCTGACCGCCCACAGGGAGCACAGCTGAGACTTAGACTCAAACTGCTCGAGCCTCTGACTCACCTTCTCCAGAATTAGGCTTGCACTTGATTCTCATCCTTGCTGCACAACGGTTAACAGGTTACTAATCTCTCATCTCTCAGTTTTGTTATCTGAAAAATGGGAACAATTATACAGGACACAGAAATTAGGGTGCATTATCAGAGTGTCTGGCCCACAGCAGGTTTTCTCTACCCACAGGAGACAGGAGCCACTCTTCTCCCCAAACTCACTGCACCGTGAGGTCAGGACCGACAGAATTCCCAGAGAAGCCCCACCACCTCCACCACCCAAGGAAAAAGACTTCCAAGAGATGGAGGGAGGTGGAGGGAAAGGAGGAAGAAGGAGCAAAAAAAGAATTGAGATGTGTCATATGCATCCATCAACTCCCCACAATGAATGTAATCATTATGTACTGCAAACATGTACTAATAAAAAATAGACACTGGAAAAAAAAAGACTTTTGCAAAAATGATGTATTAGAGATATTCTGTACATTGCTCTTCTTCAGTGAACAATAGATCTTGACAACACATAGACCGAGGAGATAAAAAAAAAGGAGCTGAAACACGGATCTTTATTGTTTTTTGTTGAGATATAATTCACATTTTTAAAGGTCACCCTTTTAAAGTGTGTAGTTCAGTGGTGTTAGTATACTCGCAAGGTTGTGCAACCATCACTACTAATTCCAGAAAAATTTCATCATCTCCAGAAGAAATCCTATACCCATTAGTAATCATTCCCCATCCCTCCATCCTCTTTGCCACCAGTAAACACTTATCTCATTTTCTGTCTCTATGGATTTGTCTATTCTAGACATTCCATGTAAATGGAATCATATTATTTGTGGCCTTCTGTGTTTAACTTCCTGCATTTAGCATAATGTTTTCAAGGTTCATCCATCCTGTAGCATGTACCAGAACTTCAGTCGTTTTTATGGCAGAATACTATTCCATTGTATGGATACTGAACTACATTTTATTATTCATCAGTTAACAATGTGGATTTTCAGTCTGTCTGCCTGTCCCTCTTTTATAGTACTGGGATTAAACCCAGGACCTTCACAATGAGCTATGTCCCCAATGCCTCCCAATCTTTTTTTTTTCTTTTTTTCTTTTTTTTTTTTTGAGATAGGGTCTTGCTAAATCACTGAGTTGGCCAGACTGGGCTCAAACTTTTGATCTTCCTGCCTCAGCCTCTCAGAGTACTGGGATTATAGATATACATCACCACGCCTGACTATTTCCATCTTTTGGCTATTGTGAATCATCCTACTTGTTTCCACTGTTGCATAGTTGTCATCAATTGATATAGCATAGTTTACTTAAGTACTTGCTACCAAAAGGATGGTTCTGCTCTCTCAGTTTTTGAAAACTCAAAAACATGTTACCTAGAAACCATACTCATAAGAAAAATAAATCAGACTTGCATGTGTAAACAACATATGGTCTCTCTAGTGTAAGAAACTGAAAGAATAAATAAGATCTAAAAGTTATATAATAGATATAGTGAAAGGAAAAGAAACTGCTCAAAGGGAAATTATATTGTTTGATCAATTTCTCATGCCTGTATCTGGTAGCTGGAGCAACTATTTCGAAGATAAAAATATGCAATATAACAACCATTGTTAAATGCCTATCATCTTGGTTTGAAATCCTATATTGCTATTGCTTTTTGTTGTTGTTATTATCATTGTCGTTTTGCTTTTGTTGTTGCTTTTTTGTTTGTTTGCTTCTTGGTTTTTCTGCATTTTTTTCTCTTAAGAAAAACTGTTACCACAACATCCTTTTGGTCTTCTGTAAGAGGTAGTCCAAACTTACCCCATTTCCTGAGGAAATTATCCAACAGAAGCAAAAAGTTATATTGACAAAGATACTAGTTGCAGCAATCTTTACGGGAACACAAATCAGGAACTACTTAGAGTATTTGCAATAAGGACCTATTCAGATAATTTCTATTGTTTAATGAAATAATGTACAGTTCCTAAAAACGATAATTATGAAGATCATATAGCAGCTATATTCATGATGAGAGAAAAGCACAACACATTGCAAACGGGCATCGCGTGCCCATGCTGGCTCCCATAGCAGTAAGAAGGGAGCACGTCCATACCCGCTGCCCTCGAGGGTCCTGCGTCTTAATTGTGGAGGTCATCGCATTGTCAATGACAAACAGAAGCCAGGAGGGGCAGGCTGAGGATCACTGTCACCCCGCATCTACTGAGGGTGCCAGGAACGAAGGAGGAAGCGGGGATCTCCTCCCGGGTGCAAAGTGGGTATGAAGTCGCTGGCCTCTATAGAGTTTGGAGGTCCCACTCTTTGGGTCCTAGGAGGGGGTTCACAGCTGGGCCATGTAACAGTGATGAGAATCATGGACCCAGGCTGTCTCAATGGCTGCGAAGGTAACGAGTGAGCTGGTGCGATGAGCGCTCTCTAACCTTCCTGTGTGTCATGCTGGAGTCTTGCCATTCTTCAGTATCTGGGACAAAGGCTGACTTCTCAGAGTGCTACCTGACACTGGACTTTCCAGCGGACTGGCTGCAAAGACATTCAACTGCAGTAATTGTGAACGCATTCAACTGAAACAATTGTGAATCTTTTTTTAAAAATAATGCTTCCTATTGTCATAATCATATATTTTCCAAACACTACCTTAAAGCTCACATGATGTAACAAAACCAATGACTCTGTAGTCTTCAAAATGCTAACGGGAGACATTCAGCCCCAGTGGAGTGTGTTGGTTGACAGTTTAATTTTTTTGTATGTTTATAGTTGTGATTTTTGTATAATGATTTTGTTGTAATCTGAATAAATTGTACTAAGCTATAGTTTTTTCTAAACCTTATAAAGTATAACCAATATACGATTTAAATTAAAAATCTGTATCAAGGAATTAAAAAAAATTTTCACAGTGTTCTGTAACGGGCACAGTGGCTTCCAGATGCCCTGCTACCAGCTTCCATCAGCTTCACAGCTGTGAGACAATCACCAAAATATTCCCAGTCAGAGGAAAGAAGTTTGGTGTTGTATTAGGGTCACAGCTACACTGTGATAACAAAGAGACCGCAAAATACATTGGCCCAAGCATGATCAAAATTTATTTCTTTCTTCCAAAATCAAACATCCAGGTTAGGTTGGTGAGATGACTGTGCTATAAACAGGCACAATTTCCTTGTGGCTCTGTCATTCCCTGGGGGCCTTCATTTGCTTAATCAAAGCTGGGTTGCTACTCTGGGGAAAGAAGAACTAGCATCCAAGACAAGGAGCTTAACCCTTTGGAGATGATCCTGAAAAAGTCTACATTACCTCTTTTCCTTTCCTCCATGTCCACTCTGAATTGCATGGCCATATCCAGCTCCAGGAAGGTTAGGAAATGTAGTCCCTCGCTGGGCAAACATGCCCGTAAAGAGACAGAGGAAGGATTTGAGGAAACAAGTAACCATCTGCTACAGAGATTTTTTTTTAACTAAAAAAATTACAACATAAATCATATTACAGTCTCATCACACAACTACTAACTCTTCTCCGTGGCACCTCCCACTTGAGATGAACATATATTACATTTACTTTTTTTTTTTTTTTTTTGGTACCGGGGATCAAACTCACAGCCTCATGCTTGCCAAGCAGGTATTTCTGCCACTGACCTAAACCCCCTGAACCTTACATTTACTTTTAAAGGCATAAAAGTGGTATATATGCAATTTTACATTCTGCCAGAAGTGAAACAGTATGATGCTGAAGAAATGAAAATTTTTTTTAAACACAGTAGTCAACAAGGGAAAAAATGGAGAAATGGCCACTCTCAAATGTTACTAATGAGAGTGTACATGTGTACAATTTTTCTGGAGTGCAACTGGTGATATATTCCAAAAGTTTTACAAACTTAACCTAAAGGGGAAAATTCGGAGATGTGAATACTAATTTGTGTAAAAGTTTAGTCACCAAAGCCTTGTTCATAATGCTAAAAACTGGAAACAACCTAAATATCCAACAACAGAGGATTAAGTAAATAAAGATCCACCTATCTGCATGCTGGACCATTATGTAGCCTTTGGCACTGTGCTCTTGCAGGGCATTAGTGACATGAAAACGCTGATGATATTTTAAGTGAGAAAAGCACATTACAAAATAGCATGTATTTTTTCATTCTAATTTTTTGGCAAAAACCATCCAAGCACATAAAAGTACTAGAAGAATACAGTAGTCATCAAAAGGTCAACATGGTTCTTCTGGGTGAGTGATATTACCAGTGATTTTTTTACTTCCTTATTTGTTCTTTTTAGTATTTTTCAAGTTTCTTTACAAAGACACGTATTACTTTTATAATGGAGTTTATTTAAAGCATTGCATTAGAGGTACAGAATTCTACCACATTCAAGCAGGACAGATCTAAGCAATAAGCCCCTGGCATCCCAAACAGGGAAAGGGAGGCCCAGAGAGGGTGCGTGACTCACCTGAAGTAACCCATCTAGTTAAAACTGGGATTTGAACTGAGGTAGCCTGTCTTCAAGCCTGTATTCTTAGCACCATGTCACACTAAAAATAACTTTCCTACAAACAACTTGATGCCTGGCAGCTTAGTCTGTATTGAGGTGTATACAAAACAGTGTTGACAAATCCTCAGAGAATTGAAAACAAAATAACTTAAAACACACACCTGAAATTTCTGGTACAGCCAGTATTGATAAGGAAGTATTCACTAGGAAAGCATTCATATTGGTGGAGATAGGATATGTGTGCATCTTTCATTCAAAAAGTATTTGTTGAGAATCTACTACATGCCATGTTTGACACACTAGATCCTTGAAACCAATGATAAGCACACATTGTTCTTGTTCTTACGGTACTTGCAGTATCTAAATTCTGCTAATGTGTGGTGAATACCTACTATGCACTATACATTTTCACCAGCCTTTGTCTATTTACAACACCAAATAATATTAACCCCTGCTTCCTTGGTTAAGGTTTAACTTTTTGGGGGGCAGTGGAGGTGTTTGACACAAGGTCTTGCTGTGTAGTGCAGGCTGGGCTTGAACTCACTATGTAGCCCAGGCTGGTTTTGAACTCATGGTGACTGATCCCCATCTCGGCCTGCTGAGTGCTAGGATCACAGGTATGTGCCAGTATACCCAGTTAGGGTCTAACTTTAAGCACTGTAATAAAGCACTATTTCTAATTTCACAAAGCAAAAAAGATAGGTATAACTAATTCCATTTCACAGATACAAGAACTGAGAATCAGAAATATTAAGTGGATGTGCCAAGGTTATATAGATAGAAAACGGCAGAGCTTTTCTCAATGAATGTCTCACTGCCCCTAACTTAGGATTCTGTTCCCAATTCTGTAACCTCACTCAGTATCACCCACTCATCACAGAGCCTAAAACCTAGACTCAACAGAGCTAGTTAGACTTACTGCATTTACTAGGATGGAACCCGGGAATCATCTATTTTTAATAGTGTCTCAGAATAACTCCAAAGTTAGGAACCACTGCCTTAACCTGCAACCTGGAATCCTACAGTTCAAGCTCAAGAAAAGAACTGTGCCCAGGTCCCAAAGCAGATGTACTAATTCTCTTCCCACTCAGGGACAACATAAGCCAGGATGTCTATAAAAGCAGAACATAAAAAGGAATAGAATCACTGATGACATTCACTTATATTCTGGACCAAGAGTACAGGCCAGTTAGGTGTCAGGCACTAGGCTACCTGGTGATACTTCTATTTACAAACCAGGAAAGCTGCTTTGCAACAATGTGGAGATTAAAAAGTAGGGCTAGCATATTTTGCAGCTTTTCTTATTAGGCCATGGCAATTCGTTAACCCACCTCTTGATTCTAAACTTGAGTACTGTTACGGTTTATACATTGTGTCAACTTGAGAAGTCTAGCAGCTTAATTAAGTAACTCAGCAGCTCTACATCCTGGGGTGTAGAGCACAGTTACCTGGTCATTGTGTCAATTTGAGAAGGTCAGAAGTTTAGCTGAGAGACTCAGGAGGGAGCCAGGGGTCTTACTTTGTAAATATCCTCATCCTGTGCAAAGGAAGGCAAGGAGATTTTTGAATGCTACACCCACCCTGCCGGGGTGGGGGGTGCCCTGTGTACTATATAAGGGAGGAGAAGAGGCTTGCTCTTGCCCCCTGCCCCCCCACCCCCGCCTTTTACTCTGGCTGCTTTTGCTCGGCTGCTGCCTTGAAGTGTTGTTCCTGTGCCATGCCACCCTGCCTTGGAGCCAGCTGATTGTGGACTGAAACCTCCAAAAACTGTAAGCTAAATAAACCTTTCCTTCCCTAATTTTGGGTGTCAGGTGTTTTGTCTCAGCAATGGGGGAAAAGTAACCAAGACAAGTCCTGACTTACTCTGATCAAGAAAACATGTAGCAGTGCCTTCTCAAGGTCTGGAGTCTAGCCCTCAAGACTTTGCTGCTTCTATCTTTGCTCTCTTGGAAGATCTGCCATTGAGTACAGAAGTCAAGGTTGAAAGGTCATATGGAGAGGCCCAGTATCCCACTGGAGGCCCCAGGCCACCTGGATGAGACCATCTTAGACCATGCACTCCCACAACAGCCACCAGAACTGTAGCTCCTGGGTGAGGCCAGCCAGCCTGAACAATCCACTGAACTATGAGAAATAATAAGGTGTTTTAAGCAACTAAGTTTCAGAGTAGATTATAATATGGCAATGGATAACTGATAGGAATAGCAATGCACAAAAGAGTTTTCATTTATTTGACAATTATTTACACACAGTCTACTCTGTCCCAAGTATTATGTCATCCTAAATTTTGAGGATCTATACCTGCAGAACAAGATAGGAGACCCCAGTATCTTATGGGCAAAACAAACAATAAACAAGCAAACCCCTAGATTCATAATCTCATAAAGATATATGTGCTATGTTGATAAGAAAACCAAGTATGGAGTTGGAAAGTGGTTGGTGTTAGTAATAGAGGTTTTAAACCGGGCGTGGTGGAGCACGCCTTCAATCCCAGCACTTGGGAGGCTGAGGTAGGTAGAGCATTGTGAGTTCGAGGCCGGCTTGGGCTACAATGCGAGCACAAGGCTGGCCTGAGCTACACAGTGCGACCCTGCCTCAAAAAACCAGAGCTGGGAGTTTGGTTCAGTGACTTAAGTGCCTGTCTGACAGGCGTAAGTTTGTGAGTTCAATCCCCAGTGCCGCAAAAACACAAACAAAACAAAGTAATAGAGGTTTTAGATAGAGTGGGCATGAAAATCTCTAGAAAGCCAAAATCTGAGACTATTCCTGAGTACTAACAAGGAGAAAAACTGAAGATTTGGGAGAGGTATGTTTCAGGCTAGAATAATAATTACAAAGACCCTGAAGCAGGAAAAGTCTTAATAGACTCAGAATACAGCCTGGAAGCCAGTGGGATTGCAGAAGATAACATCTTAACTTATTTAGAAAATTGCTCATATTTCATTTTTCCCATCATTCAATACAGGGTAATGTCAACCACTTCCAGATTTACTAAATGCTAACTAAAAATGGATACCACTCTAAAGTATCTGTCAAAATATGTTTAAAAGGCTTTGTTTTCTGGGTTTTGAATCGGCAAGCTATTTTCCATTTTTCTGTAGCTTTTATTATCTTTAGTTCTCTTACAATATTGAGAACTCAATTTTCAGGTCTAGACCATTTTTTTCAAATGTTATATAAGTCTCATTCACAAAGTAAAGAATTGGGCCCCTATTGAGATAGTAAACTAATACTGGTTGACTCCCCCAACCCTTAAAGTGCATTCTAGAAACATTATTTAAGTGAAATGGAAGGATGAGATTAAAAAATTCACAAAACATAGCATCCAAAGCCTCTGGGGAGACAGAGGTGAGTCTGAAGTGGATGCGTGCGGTGGGAGTGTGGTCGGTGCTGAGGTTTGGGAAAAGGCTAATGGAGGGACAGAGTGAGGATCCTGACGGAAAGCCTGGAAGGTTGGTTACTGCTTCAGCCCGGCATTGTGGCATTGTCTCGGATCATCACTACCAACCCCTTTTCTTTAGAAACCAGCTATCAAGCCAGGCCCTGTGCATCAACCAACCGGCAAGCAACAAGCCCTTTCCAGGGAAAAACAAAGTGGAAATAGAGATCCCACCCCAGGGAGACCACCGCCTCCCCACACTGCCTCTCTCCATGCATTTAAAGGTAAATCCCTGACCGGAGGTTGAATCCCATTGTGAAAGTTGGGATTAAATCAGAAAGATCAAAAGCAATTCCGTGGCCAGTTATGGTGGCTCATGCGAGTAATCCCAATTGCTTCAGAGGAAAATCACAAGATCAAGGCCAGACTGGGCAACTCAGCAAGACTATTTCAAAAACAAACAAGCAAACAAACAAAAAATAGTTTTAAGAAGCATCTCCGTGGATCCTAGGTCTCCTCCTCTCTCCTTAAACCCAGCAGGAGCTGCACAGACTAGCACCTGGTCCTCAGTGTCCCCCTAAACACTACTATATAGAGTAACCAACATCCCAGAGGAACATGAGCTCACAGACCAAACTAATTAGCCTCCTGAGGAGGGCAACACAGCAAAAGCACAACAAACATCTACAGTCTGAGCAAAACGACTGAAATAGACCAGCCAAGAATATGTGTGGTAAATATGCGTTCAACTGAACGAATCATATGAACTGCTTTTCAAAAAGGAGGAAACTAAGCTCAGGAAACTAAGGAATTTAAAAAATACAGAGCAAAAACAAGAAACCATTTTCACCTCTTTAATGAAGTACAATGAACATGCAATAAAGTGCACACGAAGTACTTAATTTGATGAGTTTTTACATAGTACACCCCTGTGAAACAAACCATCACTACAGTCATGATAATGAACACCTTCATCTCCTCCAAAGATTCCTCCTGACCCTTTGTCTTAAATCATTTCAGGCTGTAATAACAGGATAGTTTAGAAAGGGTGCTTTGTAAGCAACAGAAATATCATTTCTTACAGTTCCGGAGGCTCTGGAAGTCCAAGGTCACGTTCTCTGGTGAAAACTAGCTTCTTCAGAGACATGAAATCATTTTTATGATGGCACAAAGGGTTCCACCCCCATGACCTAATCCCCTTCCACAACCCATCTCCTAATGCCATCACCTTGAGGCTTAGGAGTTCAACACAGGACTTGGAGAGAATTCAAGAATTCAGACCACGGCATCCAGGCGACCCATCCTTCCCTCTACCTCCATCCCAGACAACCACTGAATAGCTAGGAGTTAATGCATATAGAATATATAGGGGCTTATATATAAGGGTTAATATATAATATACAGGGCTTTACATGTGTACTTAGGGATATGTATACTTTTTGTATAAATGGAATCATATAGTTTGCCTTCTTTTTATCTAGTTTATTTCACTCAGCATGATTTTTAAGTTCATCCCTAGTATTGCATCTATTGAGAACTTCTCCTTTTTTATGGCTAAATAGTATTTTATTGTGCAGATATACCACAATTTGTTTATCCATTTATCTGTTAACATACACCTGGAATATTTCCAATTTGGGGCCTATTGTAAATAAAACTACTATAAATATCTATGTTCAAGTCTTTTTGTAGATGTATGTTTCTATTTCTTTTAGGTAAAAAAGCTAGGAATGGAATGGCTGGGTCACATGGTAGATGCTTGTTAAATTTTTAAGAAACTGCCATTGTTTTTCCAAAGTGGTAGAACCATTTAGAATTTCCACCAGTTGTGCCTGAGAGCTCCAGTTCCTCCAGTCTTGCCAGGACTGAGTTTGATTAGGCTTTTTAATTCTAGAAGTTCTATCAGATGTGTAGTGCCATCTTGTGGTTTTTATTTGTGTTTCCTTGATGACTAATGATGTTGAGCATCTTTACATGCTTAGCCATTCCTACATCATCCTTTGTTGTTGGTGGGAGTAGACCTCTGCAGCCATTCTGCAGTAATCTGGTGGCATTTAGTCATATTAAGCATTCTCCTATAGGTCCAAAGGGGCCATGTATAAAGTGTCATCCTTCACACTATGGTCGCAGCAAGTTGGGTGAGTGCCTGTGAAGACCACATCGTAGGGCACCAAAAGAGGTGATTACCAAAAAGATCACCCTAGAGCCCAAAGAGACTAGGTCTCAGGAGCCCTGAGAAGGTATCGTCTCCACAGACACACTGTGTTATCTACCCCTCCACTTTGCCCCCTTCACTAACACAACAGAGGCAGCCTGGAAAAGCTGGCAGGGCCCGGAGAGACTGCCAAAGAGCTCCAGCACCCAGAGAAAAGGTGAGGACGGCAACTGTCTCCAAGACGTGCAATGCAGGCAGTACTGTCCCCCTAGCTCCATCCTGCTCTGAAGGTCCTAGATCTCCAAGGGGCATCTTGCCCTCTGATCCAGTCCACACCAAGCTAGTAATCTCACAAGGGTGCTGGAGAAAAATTTCATGGTGCTCAAACCCCAAGGCTTCCGTGAATCTACTTTATGGGGCAGCAGAATGATGGGTGAAAAAGCTCTGGCATTAGGGTCTGGCAGACTTGTGTTTCCGGGCTCTGTCATGAGCTAAACCCTTGGTGTGGGGCTTAGCCCAGCTCTTCAAACATTAATGAGGGTACGACCTTCAAGGACAGCGTGTGTCTGGCACACACTGAGTGCGCAGTAGGAATTCTGCTCTACCCCATTTTGGATGCCAATGCTGAATGCCTCTGGGCACAGAGGGGCTCCTTCGTGCTACTCAGGGGAATAATTCTGAGTAGCCTCCCTGTGCCAAATTAAAATCTACCTTCCCATGACTAAAGAACAAGTATTTGAATATTGTCAAAATAAAATTACATAAAGCTTGAATGGAAAAATTTCTCTACATTCAGAATAAATACACTTAGAACAAAATAATACACTTAAATCCCAGCAGTTCTGTTTTTTCTCACCCTCAAAAGAGCCACTTTTAAAACATTTAGCTGACTCTTGTCCTCACATATTTAGCTCTATATTTCAAAATAATATGCTTTATATTGTTATCTCTTTCCTAGGTATTTACCTTTTGTTATGCCACATGAGAACTTAGCACTGCCGCATGAACTGTGCTTTGCCTTTGTTATGGAGATAGATCTCACTATGTTGCCCAGTCTGGTCTCAAACTCAGGTGCAAGTGATTCTCCTGCCTCAGCTTCCCCAGTAGTTGGGACTACAGTCAAGTGTCACCAGCCAGAACTCATGACCTATACCTTGAGGATCCTTTGAGGTCTTCTAAATTAGTTACTGCTCCTCCCTACACATCTGCTGATGTCTCCTCTTCACATTAGTTTTATTATTCCTATAATACCATTTTGGTAAAGTTTAGAAAAAGAGGGAAGATGAAAGCAAGCTTAACTTACCATTTAACAAGAAATCTCATCAGACAGCTTCTTAGAATGAAAAACAATCTTTTAAAGTCATTTACATCATTGTAATTAACCAAATGTGGCTAAAATACCTTTTGTTCCTGCTGAATTCTTTAGCATTGAAACTAAAAATTGGAATTGGGTTACTAATGAAAAACTATTAAAAAAAAAAGAAAGAAAAAGAAAAACTATTTTCGTCTTTTAAAAGAAATCTAATATTGAATTGAATATTCCTTTAATACTGGCTTATCATAAACAGCTCCAATCTTCTTTTAATGAAATCATCTAGTAGGATTTTCAGGTATGAGTTTCATTCATTGATTAACTCTATTATCACTTGTGCTTTGTTGGCATTTAAAAGTTCTTGTTTGTTTTGAAATTCTGTATTATTGTTTTTATCTTTTTTGCTTTAAAATAAAATTTAAAAAACATTTTTAAAACAGCCTTATTTGTCTTTTATTATATTTCTTTTCAGTGGTTACTACAGTAATTTTGGCAATTGACAAAATCAGAGAGAATTACTTTCTCTGGGCTAGACCTGCACTTCAAATCTTGAAAAGAAAGGGAAGAAGTGGAAATGTTAGCACTACAAGAACCAAAAGACTAAGTAGAGGGTTTTGCTATTTGTACCACCCAGGTCAGAAAGTAGAACTTGGCCAGCGACCTCAGAAGCGTTATTCCGATCATGTGTAACCCTTCTCTATATTATCAGGGGCCACTATCAGGACTTGATAGTGTCATTTTATCTTTTCATAATTTTACCATCGAAATATGCATTAGTAGGCCTACAATCTTCTCTGTTTTTTAAAAGTCTTGTCTTTTAAGCCTCTTTTAATCTATAGATTCTTCATCCTTTCAACTTTCTGGAAATATAGCTGTTGAAAAACTCAGGCCATTTAACCTGAAGTTTCCAGAGTCTGGATTTTGCTGATTATGTCCTTTTGTTGCATTTTAACATACTCTGTCCTTGGTATTTCCTGCAAATTGGCAGGTGGATGCAGGAAATGGTTGATTCACTTTAGTTCTTTATACAAGAGTACAGAGGGCATTTGGCAGGACCACAGCGGATGCATTGTGTCTTTAGCTGTCTCCCTGTGACATCAGCAGCTGCCTGTGCTTAATGCCTCTGTATTTGTTCAAGGGGTTGCAAGCTGGTGGTATTCTCTTTTATCCCCAATTATAGTTGGAATAATTTTATCAAGAGACACTTCCCCTCATTTACTATTTGGACGTCCAAAAAAAATTTTTTTCCTTGAGGTTTGGTGAGTTTAATAGAATCTTTTGCTGTTGGTTCCGCTGAATCTATATCCTTCTGCTACACTTTCAATACATGGTTCCCATCTTTTTTTAGAAAAGTTTTCTTTTTAAACTTTCATTCTGTTTCTACCTCACTTTGACTTTCTCCTTTAGGGACTCCTATTACCTGTATGTTTGATCTTCCTGCCTTCAATATGTGTTGTTCCCCTCCAGACTTATTTATCTCTTGATTTCCTTTTGATTTAAACATATTTTTCTTTTTCAGCATCATTTTCTCTTAAGGCTCTATCTGTTATGGTCAGTTCTTATGTTCTTTCTAGTTTGGGCTTCATTTTAAAAATCATTTCCAATTCTTTCGTACGTTCACTTCATTTTGAGTTTTCCTAATTCTGATTTACAGTTTTTTTCATGTCTTAATCATCTTCTTAATGGATATTAGTGTTTTGAAATTAGTTATACTTTGGATCTGTTTTATGACCCTTATATGCTTTCACTGTAAGGATGTTATTCTGCTTTCTCTTAGCCGACATTTTGTTTCAATAACCTTGGGATTTGGCCCTGATACTTGTCTGTTTGTTTTTATGTGAAATTAGTTTTCTTGGTTTTTTGGAATGAAGCTATATCCAGGCAAGCTTTTTGACCTTCACAGACCCTCTCTTCTGTTGCTTTTTGACAGCTTGTTCTTCAGGATTTCCTGCCTCTCTCCTTAGCCCTTCTCGGATCTGGGCCATCTCTTTCTTTCCTCTTTTGTCCCTGTCCTGTTCCATTTTTATTTTCATCCCAGGAATTCCCCCAAGTGTGGTACCCTATCCTAGGAGAGAATAGCTCACTCTCAAGAGCTCATGAAGGCTGCACTGATCCCTTAGCCCTGGGGCCTTCACACCTATCCACTGGTAAAGTAGAGAGGACCTCTCCTGGCTTCAGGGGATGCTTTCGGATTGGCCACCCAACTCCAGTGACCACCTGGTGTCTTACTATGAGTTCTCCTGCTATCAGGCCCATTATGTACTATTGCGGTTCCTGCCTCCTCCCTCTCTCCCCAGTGTTTTTGGAGCAATATGCAGTTTGTCTCACCCACTTATATTCTGGGGTCATGGGGTTACTTCGTCTCCTAGTTTCGTTGTCAGTATTTCCTGCATTTTTGTTTTGCTATGTAGCTATTTTTTTTTAACATGGAAATTCAGAGATAGAAAAACTACGCTGCACCACCACTACCTTGCTCCTTTTATGTGGAATTTCAATTGCTTTTTTTTTTTGTCTTCAAATTCTGGTGGTAGCTTACATGACTCTGCGACCACTTATTAAGATCCCCCCATAAAAGATACAGTCCCACCAGCCATAGATCTAAGTGTGCTGGCAACACACAGACAGCTAACACAAACTAGCAATTCAGGTATCCACAATTCTAATTAGCTAAGAAATCTTGAGGAAGTGAAACCTTGGTTACCACCCTGAGCAGGATTTCTCCCTGCCTTGATTTCATGACCTAGGCTTCATGTGTGTGCCACCCTGGAACCCTGGAGCTCCTTGAAGCAGGGATCACACACAGTTTCATCTCCAAATCTTCAGGCTCTAGCACAATGCTTGGGTAGAGTAGGGATCTAATAAGTATTTCCTGAGAGACGGGGTTTGATACTAAAATAATTTTTAAATTATTCTTAAAAATAATTCATGCTTAGTATAGGAAACTTCAAAAGTACGAAAAGAACACAAAATCTTTACCTGTTTCATCCTTAAGAGATAGCCACTATTACCTTAATGATGTATTTCAGTTTGTTCTTATGCATATTTTCACCATTAAACCTGGATCCTCTGTATGCCATTTTTAATACTGTTTGTCCACTTACACTTTTGCGTTCCCCATTATTTAGTAGAAGTGTATGTTTCCAGTGTAAGATATAATTCCAGCATAAAATTAAAGGCATTTCTAAAACAGCAAGGACCAGTTTTCTCAAACTGCTTGACGATGTCTTGATGGGACATGCCCTAAGATAACTGGAAACAAAACTTGTGGGTGTGCTAGAACACATTCAAAGGGGGCTGTATCCTCAAGAGCAAGGAAGTCCTTGGCGTAATTATTCAGCAGCAATGATCAATCTAGCTACAACTCATTACCAGATGCTACTCCCATAAATTCCACTAGGTGGCAGAACAGTCTAGATAATACCTGTGATTTGCACTCTTAAGAGGTGTCTCATCACGTGCGGGGCTGCAGTCCCAAAGTTTGATTTTTTTTGGCCCGGCCATAATTTGCATTTCTGTCAGGCTTGCAGCTGATGTGCACGTGCTGTCAGGGAATCGCACCTGAGAACACTGGATTACAGAAAAACAACAGGAACTAACGCAACGCCCCTCCTGGCATCTACCAGTCTCCAATTCCAGTTTACTTTGTACCAGACCAGACAGTATGAGCATACACAGCTTTTGTTCTCCAGATAGTCAAGTCGGGGTAGGGGTGGGGGGAAAGCGGACATTTTAAAAAGCATTGTGTAATTTTTATCGTTTTTCGCTTCCCCTCAAATAGAATTCAATCTCTGTGCCCTTAAAGCCTGAATGATCAACAGGTTCAAGAGTTTCTTTACATGGCTGAATTAGCTGAACTAACAAACTCAGGAATGTGTGTTATGCTGCAAAATCTCCTCTCTAAACTTGAGAGGCCTGAAACAGAAAAGCACACATGACAGCCCCTCCCTGACTCTGCATTAATGACTCAATGAATAAAACCCTAGGTTTACTATGTGCTGGGAAGCTGCACTTGGTTACTTTCTGGATTAATTCCTCGTTTTGAACTTCAGTACACATTATAGTTAATCTTGGGGAAAAAACAACTTCATTTATAATTGCTCATGTTTTCCATTCAATAGTACTGTGATCACCCATGATACATCACAAGAAAAAGTTTAAATTAAAATATTGTTATCTGTCCAGCACTGCTGACTAGCTCTATTCTTTAGTATTGCATTTTACTAGACCTACTCTTGGAGAAAATGCATAATTTACAACATATTGCAGTAATTAACTGTATGTAAATGCCACTGATAGGTTACTTGACACAGTCCTTTTCATGTAATAAACTTTAATGTACTTGGGTTGAATTATTTCTAAGTGACATCTAGATTAGTGAAGTTCTATAATCTCACAAGTATGTGAAAATGTAACAAAATGTTTTCATCAGTGTTTGAAAATGTAATCTCAATGGCTAAAAGGTGCAGACAGGTAAAAAAAACACATAAAATATTTTCACATGTTAAAGAATTGTCAATGAAAGCAACTTTGGGATACTCTCTTAATAGTCATTAGTTTTGCAGACATGTTTAAAATAACCACTCAAAACTGATTTGTTTTGCAAAATCTACACTGACCCAGCACTGTGATAAATCACTTCAGCCCCCTTTGTAAAGTCACATGCTAAATATAAAGCAGAAGCCCTAGAATACTATTTAAACTCAAATGTTTCTGGGGTGCTAGGAACGCTCTTTCTTGACTTGGGGAATGAGTAGACAGATGTTCACTTTGTACTTATTCAGTAAAACTACTTTTATGCACTCACCTGTATTTGTAACAGAAAAACAGATTTTTTTCCTTTGCTTTTACCAATAAATCTACTGAGAAATTATTCTAAGGAAATACAAACTTCTATGTAGCATTATCTAAAAAGCAAAAGTAGAAACTGACTAATTACCCAAACAGGAATAGTTTAGTAAATTACAATAATGAAGGAATATTGCAATGCATTATGTCAGTTATAAAGACTGTAAAACACATTTCTGATAGCACACTATCAAATCATGATTTGCAATCATATAAATCTATACATATGTGTCTAAGGATTAGAAAAGAATATTTAAAAAACATACTGATGAAGAACTCCAGATAATTTTCTCTGTAAGTTTTTATTAACAACCTTTATCACAAAGCCAACAGAACATGTGCTTATAATGCAAAGGACAAGGAATATCCCACTGGCAAGAACTACTCTTACGTAAATTACAATGTAGTCATCAAATATTCTGCCCAACTACACTCCATACATTTTGGGAGTTCACAGAATGTGGCAGAATAGAGGTCTGAGAGAAAAACTGTGCAGAACTGGTCTTTCATTTTACTTGCGGCGTTTTATTCTGAATTTTCAATGTTTTAACGTTCTGAGTTATTTGTCTTTTCGTTCACATAATCCTTAAAATAACCTATGGAATTTATTAAACTCTCAAGAACTTACTGAACATGAAGTACCCAACGTTCAATCTTAGTGTTGCTAGGGAGACAAGATATTCACCTGAATTTTGAAAACTTTTTGGATCATGGGTGAAACTTTAATAAAAGTCTCTCAGTTGCAAAAGGCTCAATGTCCTGCACAACTAACTTCTACAGACAAAACTGCTTGGAAGATGGTGGTCAGACTTTAAACATAGTGGGAACAAAAAAACAGTTGGAGATCAATAGGATCCTAACACCTGGCCCTAGGATTGGTGGAAGGGAACATGGAAGACTTTCCACGAAGGAAGAACAAGGCCCAAAGTACAAGGGCAAGGAAGGAAAGACAGCTGGAAGAAATGAGCTGCGACTTCAGGCGAGGTAAGGAATCCCGACACACCCTATAACGAACATGAGTCAAGTGTTCGCACACACAACTACAGCAGTGCCCACAGGAGTAGGAAAGGGGAAGGTAGCAGCTGTTTAAGTGATGACTTAACAGAGAATGGAAAGGAAAACAAGGTAGGAAAAATACAGATCTGGAGGTTGAAAATCAGGGCTTTCACCACACCTTTGCCACACCCCCAGCTTTACTTGCCTGTAAAAACAGAAATGAGGTTGTCCTGTAGTGGTGCTGCTGGGAGATCAGAAGTACAGAACCATGTTAAGCAAATGAGAAGCCCTAAATATTAAAATCAACCATGTGCAATGGTACAGGCCTGTAATCCCAACACTATGGGAGACTGAGGCAGGAGGACTGGAAGTTCAAACCCAGTCTGGACGATTTAACAAGACCCTGTGTCAAAATTAAACAAACAAATAAATAGGGTTGGGAATGCAGTTCAGTTTGAAGGCCCAGGGCTCAAATCAGCAAAAAACAAACAAACTACACCCAACACGAGGAGGACAAAAGGGTAGAAGGCCACCCCAAGGTCTGGAACCCGTAAAACGGCACCTTTCCCTTCCATGTGCATCTATTCCTGAAGGTCACAAAAATTCCCTCCTTCCATTTTACTTATTGTTACACTGTTGCTAACACGCAGGAAAAAGAAAAAGAGCAGAGCCACAGTAGATTACAGGAAGCACAGCTCCATTTCTAAAAATAAAATTTTTGTGGGTTGGAAGACAGAACCCCTGGTCTTACTCATGCTGCACCAGCACTCTAAACTATATTCCCAGCCCGAAATACACTTTTGAATATACTTTTGAAAGTCCCCTGAACCCAAAGGGGGGGGGGCAAGAAAAAAGTCTTCACTGAACAACGCATTTTTAAGGAAATGTAACTTTATTACTTTCAAGTACAAACAAGTACATTGGGCTTGGCTAACCAATGTCACCTATCTGAAGGAAACTGCTTTCATGTATAGCTATAAGTGATTTATAATTAGCACAATCACTCATGGGTAAAAGAATGAATGGTTCCATAACGCATGAAAATAACTTCTTATTTTGTAGTCATCTTATTTCACAATCACTCCACAATTGGTTTAAGCCAAGTCCCCCCACCCCCACCACAGTTCAAATATAAACTTCACCTCATTCCCTCTAGATCACAACGTACATCAAATTACTGAGACATGAGTTTATGAATTTTACCATGCTGCTATAGATGTTGGATTGGTGAGAGACCAGCCTTTTCAACCTGAGCATTCTCATCAAGCATCCTAAGTCTAAATTAGTGAAATATGTCTGCTCATTAAGTATAAGAACATCAAATAATTAAGAGCTTCTGTAACCTGAATAACTTGCCAGGTTTGAATATATAAAAACATATTTATTTGGGTACATTTGTGAAGACTGTAGATAGTTGGGAGTCTGTGGGATGCATTCAGTGAGTTTATATTTGTCAGGACTAAAAAACTAGCTTGAGGCAACTGAACTTTTTTAGGGAAGACAAAACACATATAAACAACTTGACAGTAAAATGCCTTTTCATGCTGAACATGATCATTGAGGGAAGGGTGTAAAGACAATCCAGAAATTTACTGAAAGATAAGATTTATTCTGAAAGATTTCACTTTTGTAGAGCAGGCACAAGGAACCTCTGGTCAGAGATGCTGCCAAAGATGATCGGTGGGCATTTTACAGAAGGCTATCCAAGGAGTTGTGCGTGGTGGCACAGGACTGCAACCCCAGCACTCTGGGGGCTGAGGCAGGATGATTCCAAGTTCAAGTCCAGCCTGACAATTTAGCAACACTTTCAAAATCAGACAAAAAGGGAGGGGGTGATATATATATATATATATATATATATATAGCTCAGTATGAAAGCTGAGTTCAACTGTCAGCACTGGGTGAAAAAAAAAAACAATAAGGCGGTTCTGTTGTTTTTGTAACTCTACCTGAGAACTGCACAATTCAAGTGTCTTGCCTTAATCATCATAGCAAAAGCACCAGCATAATCGGGTAGAAAAGCTGTGTCTAGCAGACTTAAAGGGTTTCTCCCCTATCCTGACAGCTGCGTGTGTAAGGGAAGGGATCAGTGAGCGCTACTCGTGATTACATCTGGGAACAGCCATGGGATTTGATGGGATTCTGCTTGCTCTGCTAGAGAAAGACAAGTGGTTCATGCACCAAGGCCCAGAAAACAAAGCACAGAAAGCTGAAAGAGTGACAGTGAGTGAGGAGAGTCATCTCCAGGCTCCCAAGAAACCAAGACATGTAATCATTATTTAAAGGAGCTGGCTGGGTTTGGCTAAAGAAATGTTGTAAAGCCAGGCTCCACCATCCTTAGGTCACGATAACCTGAATGATACAATTTTTTTTCATGTCTAAAATAATACTGCTTCCACAGTATTTTCTTTTCTGTTTTACACATGGATAGTAGCAATCATTCTCCTGTTAACAAATAACAAAATTATAGTCCTCCCTCAATGCTTACCAAGCATTTTTAATGGCCAGAGTAGAAAACATTTTCAACTATGAAAAATGAAGTCCAAACCTTGGATTGTAATAGTAATACTTCCCTGTGTTCCATGTATGAAATGCTAAGCAAATACACGTATTTTCCTGCAGAACTTTCCCAAAGTCTAGTCCTTCTGCTGAAGGGTCTTTCCTTCCTATTTCTCTGATAGTTCTGTACTGTCATGTTAGGGCCAGATTTCAAATAAAGGAGCTGAAGGAAACTTTCTTTCAATGGGTTGGGAATAAAATTTACCAAAATCTCATACCTGCTCACTCCTTCCCTGCCTCGGTGCTAAGAAAGCAAAACTCAGTGCTGCGCAGAACAGCACCAAACTCAATGAAAGGCGCCTACGGAACTATTTAGCACTAGTTATGAGCTGCCTGGTCCCTGTGCTTTACTTTGTGAAAAGAAAGAGCCAGTTTTCTATTTTTTTTTTTTTTTTTTTGCGGCACCAGGGATTGAACTCACAACCTCGCGCCTGCCAGATAGGTGCTTAAGCCAGAGCCAGACTCCCGGTCCTAGTTTTTTTAAGGCAGGGTTGCACTATGTAGCTCAGTCAGCCTTGTGCTTGCGTTGTAGCCCAAGCCAGCCTCGAACTCACAATGCTCCTCCTACCTCGGCCTCCCAAGTGCTGGGATTAAAGGCATGTACCACCACGCCCGGCCCCCAGCTTTCTATTTTTAAAAGTCAACTGTATAAATAAATCAAGCATCTATAAAGCAATTAACAACAGACTAGGTAAAATACAGGTATTTGTGGAGGAACTGAAGACTCCAACCATGCCTCAAGTACTGCTGTCAAAATCCAGCAGCAGTAGCTTGATAATTTCTGTATTTATCACAGTAAACTGAAAAGGGACAGTTTCAAGTTGGTCATTTTTTAAAAAAACTTCTGCCACAAATGACTATTCTGACTTGCCCTTTGAAGCTATCAAATATATTGGAAAATGAGACACCAGGTAGGGATGATCTTTAAATCAGTAACCTCAAGTACTTTCACAGCCTAATTGAAAATGAAGTCATTTACTCCCATCATTGCCCAAAGTCTCCACAGACTCCTTAAAAACATTCCAGCTGTGTTCCAGCTCCTTTTCTAGGACAAAGCTGAGCTCGTGTGTAGAACTCAATGGAAGATGGATTAAAACATTCATGACAGGGCGGTAGCTGGTACATGTCACTGCCAGGCAGCTTGAACTACTGGTGGTACACGTGTGACCATCCCACAAGTGACTGCAGCACTTCTACCCAGGGGAACAGGCTGCCCGATGGACAGTCACACATGTACCACTGGTGGTTCAAGCTGGCGAGAATGTGTTAACTCCAGACTTGGCAGGCAGAGGAAGATACTATTCTTTCACCTAATCTCCTTGGAATTTCAACACGATTATTAGCTAAACCTGCCCTCGAAACCAAGCACTGATTCTAAGGTCCATGGTCCTGCTCAGTGCTAATACTGCAGATCCTGGAAGAGCCGTGTCTCCACATTACAGCTCACATCATTCTCAGCTCTGCCAGAAGCCCTTTGCCCATCTGCTGAATGACATGCTTAGTATCAGAGGCAGCAAGGAGGAGGGGTAAGCTGTGTTCCTAGGCAGAGGCTTCACTGAGGTTCCAGCTCTCATGTTCGTCTTCATACCACGTTCCTGTTGAGTCTACAATAAAACATGCCGCCCCTCCTTCCCTTTACAACACAAGGGGAACAGCTTCCACTGCTGCTCCCTTCTACCTTCTCCCTAATTCCTGACGATAATGTTAACCCATCTCCACTGCTCAACTACAGAATTCCCTAACTCTCAAGAGGATGGAAGACACAAACTGACAGACTGTAGATGTTTTTTTAGCCCATCTTATTGTAAATAATCCCCATTAGCTGTCAAAATTTTAAAAATCAGGGGATGTCAAATAAAAATCTGGATTTCTACCTACTCCTGAGATAAAACAACCCCTGTCAACATTGAGCTTGTTTCTGCTAATGATAAAACAGCGATAGCTGAGTAACTTCTTACGTGCATTTTCGAGGACTCCACAAATCCCACCCAGCATGTTCTATTTGTTCTTGTTAGCTGCATGACTCCCTAAGGCATTTGAGCTTACCAACCCCAACCTAGAACAATTCCTTCATTTTAAAAATGAAGAAAATGAGGTCCAAGGGAGAGAAAGCTCACTTGCTTGATGTCACAGATCAAGTTAGGGACAAATGAGGAAGTCAGGTTCACGGGTCTTTCCCTCCAGTTAGCACACTGCCTCCCGACAGAAGCCTAACTCCTACCAGCACCTCCTCCACCAGTTACTTATGTTTTTCAAGTGGGACCTGTTACATACTCTACATTCCCTTTTTATGTAGTCGACTTCCTTATAGATAAAAACTTTGTATCAGAGATTCATTTAAATATTTCTCCAACTTGAAAAAACAATCAGAGAATTAGAGAAAACTGCAATATCAACTTTGTACACTTCAGCTAATGGAGTACAGGAAGGAATCTTAGCTGTACACCCACCTGCACAAACAAGAAAAGCAGGACCAAAAGAAACAATATGCCTGAGCTTGCAGGTTCCTAGGTAATACCCAGTCACCAGTCTTCCAGTCCAGTGGCCTTTGCACTACTTCACATTACCTCTGTGCTGCCACCCACCGAGGGAAGTGGTACGAAGAAGCTTTCTTCACATGGAAACAAACTACTGAACTCCCTCACATTTTAACCATGCCAATCTTGACTCTGCCAAGAACTAGGGTTTAGAACATGTTGCAAACAATCAATTTATACAACTAGATTTGTACTGGAAGACAGACTTTCTGCAGAACCGGTATTTGGTGGAAAGTTCATGAAAGTCACAGGACTTGGTGGTCTTTGTAACACTGGCTCCTACAAAAGCTAAGCTCCATGTGAAAAAAGTTGCTGTAACAACATCATAGCACCTTTGCTTCAATTTCAAACAAAAAAAAAATGGTATGGTAAAAAGCTTTTAATAACAGATTGAACGTGATTTCATAGGCAACCAATTAGCAGATGAAACATTTAACTTTACTTAAAACCAATATTCCATTGAAGACAAACCCCAAATGCATCCTCTTACACTGACCAACATAACTAAGTACAAATGAAGTCAATGGTGTACCCCATTAGCATGCTGTGCTGTATGTCAATAAAACAAGCCCTCCCCCACCCAAACCCTGGCCCCTGGCAAACATAGATAAATGATTGTGCACTGCGTGATGATACCATTAGGAGAGAACTTTGGTTCATGCAGTCGGCTGCCGGAGAGGTTGCACCCAAAACCTGCAGCCTCGGCACCCAAAGTCAGTCAGCAGTGGTGGCTCATGGTGTCAGCCATGTTCCTTCCACAACACCAGGTGAATACTGTGGTCAGGCATGCTGGTGGCAAAGACCAACCCCGTGTCATTGTGCCCATCCAGTCCATTCAGCCAGGAAGCTTCGCCTGCCAGGAAACTTGAGCCTCTCTTTGATTTCCTGTACTCTGGCAGAGGCCAGCGGCTAATCAGGCTCTCTGTCCGCAAATCCATGATGTACAGGTAGCGGTTGTCAAACAGCAGGGCAAAGACATCTCCAAAGCCAAGCAAGGCCAAGTTTGCTACCTCAGGAGTCTTGATGACCCTACAAGAATGAGAGTTAAGGGATCATGATCAATTTTGCTTCTGTTGATGATACTGTAATCATTTCTAGGGACACTTAAAACCAGCATAAAATTCCAGCAAAGTTATAATTAAATGAAAGATTTTGCTAAAAGTGAAAATAAGACAAAGTCCAGTCTGCTAATGGGGAGAAGGCTTTTAGTACAATTGGCACGGTGCGGGGAGGGGTAGGATCTGATAAAGTTTATAAAAGCACAAAACATCCATCCAGGATAAGAAGGATCTTACGGATCATCTGTAACATTCTTATTCCTGAGGTGAAAAATTAAAGCCTAAGCAGAGTAAACATTCTGGCTAAAGATTCACAATTTGTCAGTTACCAGTCAGAACTAGAAGGCTACAGTCAATTCCTATCACTAAAAAACCTCATTTATCAGCTCCTAGAATGCCAAAACATCCTGCAGCCCAGAGCAAACCTGAAGTTAGGTGACTAAAGTGCCACTCTACTCCCCAGGCACCAAACACATAGTTTTCTCTCAAAAAACAGAAGCTGGAAATATTTAACGTCTTAAAATAATTTAGAAACATTTAACAATAACAGATTCCTAAGACCTTTTTAGAGAAAACTGCAGGAGTTGGGAGGGCATCCCCAACTTTCAGAGGTTGGCAATTTCCAAAAACATCAATGACAAAGGTACAAAATAGGAGAAACAGAAGTAAACAGCAGCATAAATGAGAAAAGAAACAAAACAAAACAAAAAACCCACTGTTTTTGTTGTCTGGATCTTTAGTAAAGTACAAGATTTACCAGAAAATCTGATGTCTTTTTGGAAGCACTAGCAAAAGCTGTAAGATAAAAGATATACAAATACTGCTCTATACAGTATGAATGGCTCCAGGAAGAGAGAGTTCAGTTTATGTGTTAACAAGAACACCACCAAACTAGCATGTATCTATCAAGCCAATGAGAACAGCGAAGGCCTGGAAACCAGCTTAATTAAGGAACAGTTGAAGGGTATTAGCTGAGAGCAGGAGAATGGCAGAGTCAAGAAAACTATATATATCCTTACTTCTCAACAATGGAGGATGTGTAAGAGCAAGGCTAGACATAACTAGCTGTAGAAGACAGAACTAAGATGAAAGGGAAAGTGTTATGAAGTAGACTTCAATCTAATGTTAGAAAGGAAGAAGACATTTATCTGTCTATCATTTACTACATGGCAGGCACAGACCCTAATAAATAACATGTTATCTCAATTCTCATAATGCAGTGAGGTAAAGACATTATCTCCATTACACTAGTGAATTAACTGAGGCTAATCACACAGCTAATACAATGGAGACCTAGCATTTGTGCCCAGATCTGACTTTCATCTATGCTTTTTTGTCCATATTCAGCTGTTTCCCAAAAGGAGGAGTGCATCTCTACTCAAGAGATACAACTCCTTGGAGCCAGGCGTGGTGGCACATACCTTTAATCCCAGAACTCGGGAGGCTAAGGCAGGAGGATCACTGTGAGTTCGATACCAGCCTGGGCTACAAAGTGAGTTTAAGGCCAGCCTGAACTGCATAGTGAGACCCTGTCTCAAAAAAATAGGACCAGCGACTTAGCTCAGTGGCCTAAGCGCCTACCTGGCAGATGCAAGGTTGTGAGTTTGATCCCCGGTACAAAAAAAAAAAAAAAGAAAGAAAGAAAGAAAGAAAGAAAGAAAGAAAGAAAGAAAGAAAAAGAGAGAGATACAACTCCTAAATGAATGGATAAGAGCACAAATGAATGGATTTCCACTGAATAGATGTTCTGAGTATCAGACACGCTGAGTGATAACTGGCCCCTCCGTAGAAATGATTAAACAGTGTTTGTCCCTAAGAACAAGGAAGACACAACATGTGACTGATGTGACTGCCTGAGAAGGTAAGAACATGCTCAGCATAAATGCTGCAATGAATATAATGCGAATACCAAGGTAATCAAATTATTCTATCTTTTATCAGGGGACCGGGAAGAATTTTTTGCTTTTGTGCGTTTTTTTCCTGAAGAAATGGAACTGAGCATTCCACGTTAAAAGAATACTAAAGGCCTTCCTACATTTTACAAATTATCCTGCATGGGCAAGATTTTAATGAATACTGCTGCCAAGTGCAATCAATCAGCGGAAAGGTAGGCTCATGAAGACATTCAAGTATGTCATCATCCACCTTATTCACCGTATCTGGCACCATGTGACTTCTGGCTCTTCCACAAAGTCAGAATGACCATGAAAGATAAATGTTTTTAATCAATTCAAGAAATCAACCGAATCTAGACCCTCATGCAAGGTAGCCAAGTGCTCCACCAGTAAGCTATCCCCAACCCCTATAATTAGCTACTAAGTATCAATATTCTCTTTTGCAGATTAGTGATTTCCATGAGTTTGATAATTATTTGTTATCTCCCAGTATGCATCACAATGCCTGACACACAGACAGGTGTTTAATAAATGTCTGCTAGTGAACAAAGCATAAGTGCAATGAATACAAACACGAATTTCTACTAAAGAGATCCAAAAGGAACTGGGAAAAACAGCTGGAAAGTCTGGAAATTCCTCAATTATTAATTTAAAGCAGGATACAACTGGAAACCGGGTGGCTCTGGGAATAGGGTTTAAGAATGGTAAAGATGGGCAACCAGCTCGGGCCCCCTTCTGTCCCTCAGACAGAAGCTTTCTTTCTCTCAATAAATGTATTCTGCTCTTAAAAAAAAAATGGTAAAGACGGGCCGGGAGTTTGGCTCAATGGCTTAAGTGTCTGTCTGGTAGGCACAAGGTTTTGAGTTCGATCCCTGGTGCCGCAAAAAACAAACAAACAAACAAACAAAAGAATGGTAAAGATGACTCCACAGACAGAAACACAAATATGATATAGAAACAAAATGCAGATCTTGACAGGCTTGCCAGCTCTTTTACTTAAAACTGTAAACAGATATCCCTGCTGGGAAACTGGGCTCTTGCCCCTGAGTAACTCTGCCTGCTACACTGAGATAACCAAGTTGAAGAGATTGCATCACACCTCAGGCTTATTGAGCAACATTCTGTCACTCAGACTTGGCTTCTTTTGAATTA
>RJWM01000600.1:0-129152 GCA_004363535.1 Dasyprocta punctata
CTCTGGGGTTCAGCCTAAGCTAGATTACCCCTCCCATCGAGTAAGGCAAGTTGGCGCCCGTTTCCCGTTTCCTGGGCGTTAACAACCCCGCTGTAGATGATCTCTGCCCAGTTACTAATGACGCCAACCAATGATAATGTACCCCCCGAGATGATCTGATTGGAGGATGTAACGGTACTTATTTGGGTTCCCGCCCTGCACGCGGGGAGAAGCACGGAAGGAGCCGTCATGGACGGACGCGTGTGAGGCTTCTCGGGCGGGAGAAGCACGGAAGGAGCCGTCATGGACGGACGCGTGTGAGGCTTCTCGGGCGTACCTCTCCGGGGACGATTAAAGCTTGCCTCCCGCTACTGCTGCACTGTGTTGTGTGTTTTTCCTGCCGGCCGGGACAAGCGCGCGACATCAGTGTACCCCTAAACTCACTACATAGCCCAGGTTGGCCTCACATTTGAAGCAATCCTCTTGCCTCAGCCTCCTGAGTGCTGGGGTTACAGGCATGCACCACATCTGGCTAGAATTCTTATATCTTCTTGATTCAGGTTTGGTAATTCATATGCATCTAGGAATCTCTTCGTTTCTTTTGAATTTTCCATCTTATTAGAGTATGGATTCTTAAAGTAGGTATTAATAATCTTCTAGATTTCTGCAGTATCTGTGATTTCACTCTTTTAATTTTTAATTGCATGGATTTGAGTCTTTACTTTTTGGATAAGATTAGCTAAGAGTTTGTCTATTTTATTAAACCTTTCAAAGAACCAACTCTTAGATTTGTTAATTCTTTATATTGTTTTCTTACTCTCAGTTGCATTATTTTCTGCTCTAATCTTCATAGTTTTCTTTCTCATACTAGTTTTGAGTTTAACTTACTCACCTTTTCTAGAGGCTTGAGGTTCAAGGTTAAGTTATTTGCCTGAGTTTACTCTGTTTTCCTGAAGTGGGAATTCACCATTATAAATTTCTCTAGTAGGACTGCTTTTATTGGTCCCACAAGTTCTGGTATGTTGTATTGGCATTATTGTTCAATTGTAGAAACTGTCTAATTTCTTCTTTAATTTCATGTTTGGCCCATTGGTTACTTATGGTTAAAGGTAGCAAATTAACAATTGTCACAATTTGTCATTTTCAGAGACTGTGTTGGATACGATTTGTTATCACTGACTGTATTACTTTAGCCAAGGTGACATTGTTGTTGTGATCAGTTGTTCTTCCATCTGTGCCAATACCGAGATTGTCTGGGGGTCATAAACAATACCATAGTCTGGTACCAAAGAACTCAGTGCTAAGCCAAACAGGTAGTAGCCTTTCGTCCCTAATAAATTGAAAAGGCAGGATCTTGGAACAGACTCAAAAGCCAAAGCCAACTATGCCTAGAAGACATTTCTGAAAAGTAGTCATTTCCTAAAGAGTTCTCAATACTAGTAAAAAATCTACCAACCACAAACAGTTTACAAGCACCAATGCAAAAAACAAATTAAAAAAGAATAGAAAATGAGGAAACACAGATCTCCAGGTCACTCAAATCAAGGGGGCACTGAGGTGGAAGAAATCAAAAGCCACTCAGCCGAACTTTCTGAAATTCTAGCAGTGGAAGTAACAAAGCAGATGAATGAGTCTCTCGAAAAATAAGCAAACATACAGAAACACTAGAAATAATTACACATGACTAAATAGATGATGACCATAATGAAAGACATGGTTAGTAAATCTAGAATAGATAAAGATAAAAACAAGAGGAGCTTAGGAAAGAGATGGAAACCATGAATGCCCAACATAGGAAAGAACTGGATTCCATAAGACAGACTCAAATAGATATCCATGAGATTAAAAATTCTACTGAAATTATACACAGCAGAATTAAGTAATATGAAGACAGAATATCATATCTAGAAGACAGGCTTGCAGTTAACAATCATCAAATGAAAAATTTCTTAAAAATAGCAAGGGGCCATGAAAAATCAATCCAAAAACTGCTAGATGATGCAAAGAAGAATAACATAAGATTAATTGAAATCACTGAAAAATCAGAAGATAGCACAAAGGACATAAAACAAGTGTTCACAGAAATAATAGCAGAAAATTTGCCAAGCATGAAAAAGAATTTGACATGCAATTAAGTGAGGCATATAGAACTCCAATTAGCCATGATTAGAAAGAAACTACATCAAGATATATAATAGTCAGAATTCCAGAAATTCAACACAAGGACAGAATGTTAAAAGCTGTTGCAGGAAAAAAGCAAAGCAAAATAAAACAAAACAAAAAAACCAGATGATCTATAAAGGAAAACCCATCACTCAACACAAACCCTTAAGTCAAGGAGAGCTTGGCTCCACCTCCCTTATTTTCTTCCCCAAATTCTTATTTTCTAGTGCCTGGACTCCAAATCTTAGAGAGGTCGATTTGTTGCTGTTTACCACTCCATCTTCCTGGAAGTCTCCAAGATTTTTTAAAGAGGCTTACATTGTGCTTTTGCAAGGTTTCTTGGAAAAGGCACTTTAATTTTAATTTTAAAGCTACACAGGCTCTCATGGTTGTGAGAACACAAAGAAAATTTTGATTTATTTTGACTATAGGCACCAAACATTGTTTTAAGCAAATTAAATTACAGTTGACCTTACATCAGTGAACACTCATTCATTTCTACGGTATATGTTGTTTGTATGGAGCAAAACAATTTAACCCCCAAGGTTTCTTCTACCTAAGACCAAAATTTTATAATACTTGCCATATTCTGATAAAGGACATTTTCTTTCTGAGATGAAATAACTGGCCTAGTTTCTTTATCTCACACTTCTTTTTTTGCTACTAAAACTGAGGCCATTTAAAATCACCATTGGATGTGCCTCATTTTAGAGCAGTTCTCAATAGGTGTAATTTTGTACCCAAAGGACCTTGGGCAATGTCTGGAGACATTTTTGATAGTCACACTTGAAATGAAGGTGCTGGTAGCATTTTGTGGGTAAAGACTGGGACACTGCTAAACATCCGACAATGCCCCAAACAGCAAAGAATTATGCAGCTCCAAGTATTATTAGTGCTGGGCTTGTAAGACCACAAATTAGATTACTTTGCTTATTCAGGGACAATTTAGGATCACTCATTTAGTAAAGAATTAGTTCAACATCAAGGTAACATGGGATTGGCCTTGCTCTGGCCTCACCCTTACTCTGATTCTCGGATTTCTGTAATCAGAAACTTTGGAATCCCAGGTATCTCACACTTTGAAGTCTAGGTGTCTTGCTCCTGTATCGTTTGGGAATGGTCATATTCTGCTGGAGATACTTTTTCTGAACCTGAGCACTGAGGCCTCTGACAGGATCTACCTCTGATTTTAAGGCAGTTTGGGCCCAATCTGATGTCCTTCTTGCTTTTTCTAGTCAACTACTCCATCACTGCTGGCTGACTTTTGCATATCACCACGCCCTTTCGGCTGCTCACCTGCCCCTCTCCCACTGTGGTCCACCTCTTTGCTCCACTTTCAGATGCTGTGAGCCTGGGGTTGCCAGATGGTCTACAGACCACCCCTCTTTTTGTGACCATCTAGCTGTCTGAACCTCCTCTCATGCATTTAACCTTGTTCTGGATCAAATTACTGTTCTTTACCAATCCAGAAGTCATTTAATTTTGAGGGCTTTTCTTCTACTGTGATACTCCCTATTGCCTGATGATCTTTTGCTCTGACCCATAAATAGATTCAGCTATATATTAAGTTATATTAGAGTAGTGAATAAATTCATGAAAAAAATTCACATGTGGACAATGATGGTTTTATACAGATAAAAATGGTAGCCAAGAGGACCTTTTGACTAAATTTTTCAATATATAGGTTTTTAGGGTTTTTGAGAAGTTGGCTCCTGAGTGTTTAAGGATGCTTTGTGAAAACCAAACCAAGGAGAAGAGGATCATCAAAAGAAAAAATTGAATTAGGAGAAACTGCAAATAAATGTGTTGTATTGCATGTGATTGTGGAGCAATGACAACAAAAGGTTATTAATGAGAAAACTGGTGAAATCCAAATAAAGTGCATCATAATGCACTATCAGATACAAAATGTCCAACAACCAAAGTTTAAAGGGGAAAGGTTTATTTAGTTCATAGTTTGTAGAAATTTAAGTCCATAATTGGCTGGGTCCAAGGCAAGGTGGCTTGGCAGAGGAGAATCCTAGAGGAGAAACAGTTCATGGTAGTAGAAGACAGCAAAAGCAATAAGAGAGAGACAGCGAGAGAGAGAGAGAGAGAGAGAGAGAGAGAGAGGTCTGGCTACTGCTCCAGCTGGTCAAAGACCTTGGCATCAACCATGTGGCAATGATTTTAGGCACACGTAGAATACAAGAATTGGGTCAGGAAGACTTTCACCCTGATTTCAGAGAAAGGCCTTAGTGTCAGGCAGTGTGCCTCTGAGAGGGCAGTGTGTGAAGCTGTGAGTGTGAAACCAAAGGTGCAACAGTTACCACAGAAGTTTAGAGAAGACAGGAATATGGATCATCTGGGGAAAACTGTGAGGAGTGGGCAGAGCAGGCCCAAAAGAGAAGTCATGGGAGATACAACCGCAGGAAGTGTCATAGGGATGGAGCCACTCAAGCTCCTTGGAATTCACATCTTGCCACAGATTGCCTCAGATGCTGTGCATGGAACTGCAAGACTTAATGTTTGCTGGAGTTTGGACTTGCTTTGATCCTATTCCTTGGTATTTTCCTGTTTGTAACTTTTGGATTAGAAATGTTTATCTTGTGCCACCCTGTCTACCAACCAGCCAATTATGGACTGAAACCCTTACAAATTATGAGCTAAATAAACTTTTCCCCTTTAACTTTGGGTATTGGGTATTTTGTCAGTAGGAAAAAAGTAACTAAGACATGCACCAATGTCATTTTTTTTCTTTTCTTTTCTTTTTTAATACTGGGAATTAAACCCAGGGCTTTGCATTAAGCTACATCCCTGGCCTTATTTATTATTTTGAGACAGGGTCTCATCATGTTGCTAAGTTACCCAGGCTGGTCTCAAACTTGTAATCCTCTTGTTTCAGCCTCTCTGAGTTCTGGGATCACAGGCTTGCGTCACCATACCCACCTCAATATCAGTTTCTTAATATGAACAAATGTACCCTAATCGTGTAAGATATCAACAATGGGGAAACTGTGTGAGGAGTTTAAAAAAATAAATGCAAAGGGAGAAATTTGGAGGATTTTTATGCTGCGAAGACATCTTTCATAAAAGCTCAAGGATGTGGATTTTGTTTTGTTTTTAAGAGGATGTGATTCTAAGACCACTTCTGTTTCCTCCTGTCTCCAGATGTCATCTCTCAGGTCAAGATTACGAGGCAAACACTTTGTGAGAGAACCTATAGTCTGTCCCCACTTTTTCTAGCTAAGAATGGTTTGAAACAGATGTTTCCATGGAACTATTTTGGGACAGAATCAGCGGCATGCTAAAATCTCACACCCCCTCCCCCATATGTATTTGTTAATTTCTTTCCAATGTATCACTTTCTATTGTAGCAACAGTCTTCCAGTCACAAGCATATGAAGTCTCAGACCCAGTGGCCTCCCACCAATGTGTACTGTTTATCAGAAAGACTTGGCCAGATTCCCTAGAGGAAGACAGATGTAAATTTCATTTCATGACATTTTCAGTGTGAGCATGTGCCCACTGTTCTCCAGCATGATTTTCCTATTTATTCTGGGGAGCTACTGCTGCAAAGGGTACTGCTGAAGGGGCAAGTTCAGATGAATTGGGTAAACTCCTTATAGAGGAACTATAGTGAAGCCCTACTTTAAGGGATGACAAGATTGTCAAGGAATGTGATCCATGTGACATCTCCTAAGTGTGACATTTTCCTGCTGCTGTGGAGAGGCCAAGTGTAATTTTGTGGGGAGAGAAACTTCCAGCATACACATTACTCAGGCAATTACTCAAGGTTTTCCCTGGGGTAGTTTCAAAGGAAATGTGAGTATAGGCAGGGGTGCTTTAAACATGTAGTCTCTCTGCTGGAGGAGAAGACTGTTTTAAGGATCTGTCCCTGCTTTATGCCATGTATGTTTTCACTATTCAAGAAAGATTGTGACAAATTTTTCAAAATGCAGGATCTGAATTTTACTTAAGATCGTGCCTATCCCAGCAAGCATCTGTTTTAGTGCTGTTAGAACATTATTAAAGAAATGAAGCAGTGTCTCCCTGGCAAGATAATAGAAATACCTTTCTATAAATTGGTTAGTTAAAAATGAATCAATAAACCTTGGTGTGGAGAAAATGCACTATGATGAATTTTGAATTTTTTCTATATTCTATTATACAGAAAAATGATCAAAGTATAGTTTTTTTTCCTATAGATTATAGTCTCCTTGTATTGTGAATAAGATTCTCATTCTTCATCTGCTCATCTCTGCCAGGGTGCATGCACCACCGTGCTAGCCAAGGACAGGTAAACTTCACTTTAGAGGTCCAAGCGGCACTTTGACCCGGTGCTATACAGGACATAGTTTTTGTGGATCAATAAGTTAATGTCCTTGGTTTCCCCATGGGGTTCCAGAGCACTCTCCTTCATGTGGTTTCAGCAATTGGCATCACATATCACAAAGATCAGAGAAGAGGGTCTGTCTTGATAAGACCATTCAAAATAAGCAGTTAATGGCAGTTTCAAATTTATGATAGTGTTGGGGCTCAGAAAATGGTACCCCAATTCCTATTGTCTGATTTTGAAGGCCCGTAATGCTTTCACGCTTTTGTTTTGATTAGTTTTATGCTATTTTGTTTTGTTTGAATTTATTGTGTCTGAAGGTATGGATAACTATTTCAAAGAAAATAAGTCGTTATTATAGCCATGTTGATTTCTGAGTGTCTTCTTTTGAAGTCCCGTGTTGCTTACATTGTTTTGTTCTGATCTACTTTGTTTTAATTTGTTTTGTTTTGTTTTATTCTCTTTAAAATTAAAAAAAAGAAAATGATACCCAAAAGTACAGTAAAACCTTGGTTTGCAAGCATAATTCATTCCAGAAATATGCTTGTAATCCAAAGCCCTTGTATACCAAAGTAAATTTCCCTATAAGAAATAATGGAAACTCAGATAATTCATTCCACAACTCAAAAAATGTTCATACAAAAATGACTATGATACTGTAATATAATACAAAATAATAATATAACACAGAATATAAAGAAAAATAAACAATTTGACCTACACGTACCTTTGAAAACCTTCATGTCTGGCCTAAAGGAGGCAAGAGAGAGGAGGGTTATTGTGTAGCAAGACTTTCACCATCGCTAATGGAACTGCTACTGTATGTTGGATCAATGTAATCTTTTCCTTTTCATTCAACTTTAACAAGAAACTTTTCCAGTGATGCTTACTTTTGCCTCCTTCTACACAGCCTTATTTGGGTGGAGCTTTCCTACAAAATTTTGCACTGTTTCCCACATTTTACACATCATCCTAATCTCGTTCTCAGCGAGGGATTCCTCTGCCTTTTTCTGCTCCTCTGCAGAAGAGATCTCCTCCATAACCTCTTGCTGTTGCGAGATGATCACCCACAATCCTGCAGCAAGAGCAACAGAAGAACCATTGAGTTGTGATCACGTGACATTTTGCATCATGTGCTACTCGGATTGCAAGACATTGCTTGTCTATCAAGTTAAAATATTTTAGAAATGTTTGTTCATCTTGCAGAACACTCACAGAACAAGTTACTTGCAATCCAAGGTTTTACTGTACAGTATAGCACTTTGGTAAACTGAGTTCCACAAACTGAAAGAGATTAAGTGGCCTCAGAAGCAGACTCAGAAGTAAAGTACCTCCCAACCTTCTTCTATCCTGTTTTCCACCCCTCCAGCTCCTCCTGACTGAATCATAGAAGCCAGAGTTTCTCTTCCCTGAGATAGTGCATAGAAACCAAACCCCTCTGCCCCAGAGCCAGCTGTAAAACCTATAAAACTCACTCTCTTCTTCCTGGAAGACCCTTATTCCAGGGAGGCCCATGCCATATGCAGAGGAAAGAATGCAGTGCAGAGAGGACAGGAAAAATCCAAACTCACAAACATGCTGGATGTCCCTACTCAGGCTCTTAGCCTTGGATCAAAACCCTTCTTCCGGTCCCATCTCTGTGTAATTGTCCCTTCTTCATGGAGCCCAAGCACAAGAACAGACAGTTTTCTCTGAGTTTTTGGGTCTTCCTTTCTGAAGTCTCCTGAGCCACATACTTACAACTTTGATTAAAACATTTGTTATGTTTTCCTCTCGTTATCTGACTTTTGTTACGTAAGAATGTCCACCAAGACCTTTAAGATGGGAGAGGAAAAGGAAACACCTGTCTGCTCCTACAATATCTGTGATCCTGTCTACCATCGACTGGATAATTGGTGCCAGATAATTCCTCACTGTGGTGGGTGAAGGGACTGTCCTATGCATTGCAGGGTGTTTAGCAGTATCTCTGGTCTCTGCCTAACTGATGCCAGCAGTGCTCCTCTAGACATAGCAACTGGATGGTATCAAGATGCTGCTGAGTGTCCCCTGGGGAACACAACGGCCACATCCACTGTTTGAGAATCGTTGCTATCAACAGGGCAGAAATAGCTGGCTCAGCATAGCTAGGGTAGAGGACAAACAGATAAAATAAAAAGAATACTGTAAATGCTTCAGGTTTTTTTTTTCTATATTGAACCAAAAACCTCATACATGCTAGGCAAGTGCCTTGCCACTGTGCTATATTTTAAGTCCCATTTTAATGTTTATTTGAGACAGAATCTCTCTAAGTTACCACCATTTAGTGATCCTTCTACCTCAGACTTTTACAGTAGTTAGGATTATAGGCTGCACCACAGCACTGGCCTGGCTATATTACTGTCTTTTTATTGCAAACAAGTAAGGTGGCCTCATGGAATTTCTGTTTTGCAAGGAAGTGGCCACATACTTTGCTAGGCCCTAGGTGGCCATGGGTAACTTGGGCAGATTGTCATGGTTCAGTCCTTCAGTGCAACCCAGACCACGAGGGAAATCATGCCTGGGAACAGAGTCAGCGAACCCAGGCTCTGCTAAATAGCCCAGTCTAGAAGGAATAAAGGACAATGAAGGCTTAGCTTGGCAAGCATTTGTTTCTCAAGTGTAAGCTTAAAAAAAAAACCTTTTAAGTTAAAATTTCCTGATATAAAATTCAGCATTTTAACCACTTTAAAGTGGGCAAGCCAGAGCTCTTAGTATATTTACAATGTAACCATCACCTTTAATTCCAAAGTATTTTCATCACTCCAGAAAGGTCCATATCCAAGGGTGCAGAACACAAAGGTGGAGAAAAATGTCTAATAGCACTTTAATTCGTGTGGGCTATTTAATTACCAGTAAGCTAATTACTAGTCACTAAGCAAGCACATTTCAATCTTGCAAAAGAAGCAAATCAACAATCTTGCAAAAGAATGGATGTGCTTTTCATAAATTATTCTGTTTTTTTATGTTTGAAATATTTCACGATAAGCCAGGCATGGTGGTACCCTTCTATAATTCCAGCCTGCCAGTTTCTGGCCCCATTTCTGCATTTACTTGGGAAGACAGAAAAGAACCTAAGATACAAATTTCTTACCAGGCAGCCTAGGGCTCCTCCAGGAAATTCATGACCAAACTCCTACAAGCCTGCAGCTACCCCACCCTCTACGTGCACTCCCAACCTATAAACATTGTGGAATGAAGCTTGCTGACTTCCTGGAACCTCTAGTGGAAAAACAATTGCTCCAGAATATACATCACATACTTTAGATACTTTAGATATATGTTTTGGCTTATGAGAACTTCTTCCTCTTTATAGAGGTGTTTTTATTTTGTGATTGGTGAAGATGATGACAGAAAGTGATGAAAATTCAACTTCAGGGCTGAGGTGTATCTCAGTGGTAGAGCAATTGCCTAGCATGCTTGAGGCGTAGAGTTTGATTTCCAGCACCAAAAACAAAGCAAAACATTTAAGTACATTTGGCTTCTAACCCTTTTTACTGTCCAAAATACGTTCTCTGTGAATTTGTTTTATTGTATAAGGTTATATTGTATTTTAGGTAAAGTTAGAATATAATGAGAAATCTTAAATGTGCAGTTAAAATGGGTTTTGACAAATGCATACCTTATTACTTAACCCAAACCTCTGTGAAGATGAATCTTTGTCTTCATTCCAGAAAGTTCTCTCTTGCCCCTTCTTTCCAAGTCAGAACTGAGTGCCACACTCCCCTTTTTAGAAGCAAACACTGCCTGGTTTTCCCACCTTGTTGAATTTAAAAGTGAGAATGGCAGAGGGAGGAGGCAAATTTCTCAAATTTCTTATTCATTAAATGAGTTTAACTGCGGATTCACCCAAAGGAGTTCTCTGCTCAGCACTAAAGTGGTAGTCAAATGCTCACAAGTGAACTTTGGATTAAAGTCTGCTCGAAACTTGTTTTCTCCAAAGTTGGCTCTACTTTCCTGGGTGTAACTTTGGTGCTAGATTCAGGAGATGTCATGCCTTAGGACCAGGGAGGGAAAAATGAAAAATAAAAGTAAGTAAGTAACAATATCAAGACTCAAAAGTTTAAAATCTAGCACTGACTATGAATACACAAGTTTTATGTCTGTTTCATATCAAGAGGCTGCAGACAGGCGATTTAAATTTTAAGTCTACCCCTAACTTGGACTGCTTATGACCTTGGATAAATTACTTCCCATCCTGGAACTTCTCCCAGCTATAAAGTGAATACCTCTGTATTGATTTCCACTGTAATGGATGGTGTAAATCTGGTAGCTGGTATTTGGAATGATGGCTTGTTTATATGTTCATTCAGCCTTCTCCAACCTCAAGGAAAAAAGAGAGTCTGGTCTGTGATGTCTAATGAAATGAGAGCAAACTCCTTCCATCACAGTGTGAGATTTGTCAAAGAGCAAGGTCGGCGACAAAACGAACCTTAAACTTATGGGCTACTTCATACAGGATGATAGAATTTCCAGAATGTTATTTATCAAATAAATCATGTTATTCATATTTCCTGCTAGATTATTTTCCAGTCATCATTATTCATAAATAGGCAAAAAGCAATGTTGCCTTCTCAACTCTGCTGAAGTTGCTGCTGTGTTGTTTTGTTCATTAGAATGTTCAGGAAGGATTCAGTTTTATTTGCTTGGTACCATAAAATAACTGCAAATGGTAATGACTCCCAAACAGTACTTTGTTCCCAAAGAATCACACACCAGAACATTGAGGGGGCTGACTTGTGTGGTGGGAACTCAGCTGCGCCATTTGTTCTGACAGGAACCAGCTCTCCCTGTGAGCAACTCATTCTCCCTGGCAGCCCGGAAAGTCTTCTTTTCTTTCCCTGTGGAAATCTTCCCTGTGCGGCCTTTGCTTCTGTTCTTTCTCTTTCTTACTCCTGTTCTGCCCACAAGAACTCAAGTAGAACCCAGTGTGATTATCCAAAAGAAGCATTCAAAAAGTCAGAATAGCAGATCCTAAGATCTGGAAGTCATTTTTTTCCTCAGGCTGAGTCTGCTTTTGGTGCACTGTTGTTGAGGAGGCAAGTTCATTTGAAATGGGTTCCTGGCCCATTACTGCTGGGTATTAGGTGTCCAGTAGTCAGCAATCAAGTATAATTAACCTTCATTTTCTCTGCTGACTTGGGACAGTGCCTTCAACGTACCTGGCAGGCATTAATGAAGATTTGTTAAATCAACTAATTTCTCTAATTCACATTTTTATGTCCAAATTATTATTGATCCCAATTTAACTCTTCTAGGATTCAGATCTAAAATGGCCCCCACAGCCTCATGTATTTGGAAGGTGGCTGGATATCGGGGGTTTAAAGCTTACTTAGCATTGGGAGATGGGGTCTGGTTGGAAGAGGTGGGTCACTGTGGGCGTGACCTGGAAGGATGCATCTCTTTTCTCAACTTCTCCCTTGATTCTCTCTGCCCCCTGTTCTCTGTGCCATGAACATTGTCCTCCACCATGCCTTTCTGCCATGCCTTCTTGCCTTGGAGCCAATTGACTATGGACTGAAATATGAGCCAATATAAACCTCTCATGCCTTAAATTGCAGGTGTTGGGTATTTTGTTGCAGGAGTGAGGGAAGTAACTAAGACAAACTCCAATGTTAATATGATGGTTTCAACTGCAGTGCTGACTAGCGTTAAATATGATTCCCTCGTCCAGATATATCACAGTTTATCCATTTACTTACCAAAGGGTTTCTTGGTTCATTCTAATTTTGGCAATTTATGAATAAAGTGGCTATAAACAACTTTGAAAAAGGAACGTAAATCGAAGTATTTGCTAATTCTTCCTTTCCAAAATTTTTTTGCATCTCTAATGATCAATTCCTTTGCCATTTTTCACCACTAACAAAAGTTAGTGTCACTTTTTCATAAAATTCTCATAAAGGCAAAAATAAAATTATAAGTCTAAATTTTAGTCCTCAAATTTGAAACCCCCAAATCTGAGAGAGCACTGATAATACAATACTGGCAGTGATTATGGTAATACTCCTTTTTTAAAAAAATTAAATTTTAAGTCATTTGAACTGTTTAATGAGAGATTGTACATACTACCCTTTTTTTTTTCTTTGTAACTTTTGGAATAGCAGTTTATGTTAAAATGTCATCACAATTTGCTTTGATTTTTTTCTGAAATCTATTTCCATTCTTCCCATTCTACTGAGACTTCCATAATCAGACTCTCCCCTGATCCCACCTGGGCTAATACAGTAATTCCTACTTCCTTCCTCCTCAAAGTCATTCTCACTGTACCTTCAGGCCCTCTTCTGTCTGCCTACTGTCACCACACTTCTGAGACAGCCATGGTGAATATTGGCTCGGGCTGCATGCAGATCATGATTTGCTTTTCTGCATATGGTGGGCTACAGGCAGAGAGTATATTGTTCTTTGCATGCTGCTCACATTTCTCATTGTGAATGAAAATGTTGTCATCTTGTTTTTACATGTCTATATGCTCAGTTAATTTTTTTGTGATTAAAAAAATATTAATACAAGTTTACATAATGATTACATTCATCATGGGAAGTTGATCCATGTACATAGCATGTCTTAACTCTTTTTTCATCCCTTTTCTCTCTCTTCCCTCCCTCCTCCCTCCATCTCTTGGTTGTCTTCTCTTTAGCAAAAGATCTATTTCCCTGTTTCCTCTTAGCTATTTTTTATTTTGTTCTTTATTTACACTTTGGGTGTCTTATATAAGACAAACCATGTGATATTTAAGTGTGTGTGTCTGATTTATTTATCTTAACCATGAACTTTCAGGTACAGCTGCAGTCATAGCATGCCAACCAAGCCAGACTTTTGAGTCCATGAGGCTAATGATTAGACCTGTGCCATTTTTGTTCCCACACTGTGAGTACTACTCTGCAATGAAGATTTGCATGCAGCAGTTCAAGTGAGTAGGGCCTATGAAAATGGGGCAGTTGAATTGCAAGGGACTTTGCAGTAGGAATCACAGCTGATTGCATGGATGACCTCTGGAGCTGGAATGGCTCTTCAGAGTTGGCTCAATTGAACAAGTTACCAGGTCTTTGGAATCTAGTTATTGGCTGTGGACATAACCTTGAGCTGGAAAACTAACCCCCTTTGTAGGAAGGATTTAAATCGTGAGCAGTAGGCAGCATCCTCAATAACTGGGAAAAAGGATGTTCATTCCTGAAGAGGTTTTGAGAGGTATCCTGAGAAGAGGTGCTCTGTGTGGTGTTGATTGCTTATATCACTCATTTACATCTCTCGTGCTTTCTTTGCTGGAACTGCAGAGTATACCATGAGACAATGATCTGTATCTCTCTATTTCTCCCACTCCCCAGCGTTGAGGATTGAACCCAGGGCCTTCACACTGAGCTACATCCCCTACCTTTTTTTTTTTTTTTTTTTTTTTTGGGAAGGTCTCACTAAATTGTCCAGGCAAGTCTCAAACTTGTGATCCTTTTGCCCAAGCCTGCCAAAGTTCGGGAATTCCAGGCATGTGCTACCATGCCCAGCCTATATCGCTTTATTTTTAAATCCATACTTAACACAGTATCTGGTATAAGAAAAAGCCATGCATTTCTGCTGAATAAATTTAAACATTTTTGAAAAGTATGCTTTTACTGTTACTAGACGCAGCTTTTATTTCCTTATTTATTTTCTCACCACCACCGAAACATGTTTATACTTCTGAGGTGCTATAAAATTTGAAACATTCAAAGCTTGTATGCTATTGCAAGTAATATTTCTAAAACCATACAGTGAATCTTGACTAATTTCTGTCACTTGTTTTGCATCTAAATCAGTGCTGTCCAATAGAACTCTTGGTGGTGATAAAACCATTCTAATATACACTGTGTGGTATTAGATTTGGCATCATGACTGGTTGCCTTGGTTCCAAGAGCAGAGGCCCTGGTTTAATAGACTAATCAGGAATGCAGATTCTGTTTAATCAGGAGCCATGATGGATATGAGGACTCATGGGGAAAGTTAGAATCTAGTTCTCCCGGCATGCGCATCTATTCTAGAAACTCACTCCAAGTCAGCAGCTTCCTTGACACGGACCAACTAGAAGCTGCTGCAGCCTAGTTCAGTTCTCTATGACCTCCAATTTGCATGTTTCCTTAATGAGACTGGTAAGTAGTTGGAGTTTGAATGTGATATTTGAATTAAAACAAAGTAAATCAGCTGACATTCATCTGTCCAACCTATCTTATATTCTGGCTCAAGGACATTTAAATTCATTTAATCTTCATTTTCATTTCCATTTCCAAAGTTTGTAAATTTAACCCTAGATCTGTTTAGCTGTTAAAAGAAAATCTTTTTTTCCTCTCCAGGCATTCTCTAGTGAAACTGTCTAGTTGATTGGAATGATTTTTCCATTTATAAAAACAATAAGAAAGCAATGATATTATAACCATTAAACTGTCTTCAGTATCAAAAGAACAGATTTAAGATTCCAAATCTTTGAGTTCTTTACAAATGCCTAAAATTATATTCTAGTCTTGTCAATGAGCAATATCATATTAAATATTGGGGGAAAATGATTAAGTTTGCCTCTAAGAAATATTTGGGAAAATTCACACCAGGCTAGCAGTTTACTGAACAATGAAGTTCTGTGTTCTTCTTCCGTGAGTTATGATATATCCAGTTATATAATCTTTCCCTAAAGAAAGAGGAGTGATGTTGTGAATTGAATGTGTTAGAAAAATAGATGTAGGTCATTCTCTTAACATGAGCACTTAATGTAAAATCCTTTCCAGGAGGCATCTTTGGTAGAATCAGTTACTGAATTTTTTTAAATTACTTTTTAGTGCTCTGTATTTAACTATAATCTACAGCCTTCTCCCCATTATTTTAATGCCAGCCATTCTGATAATGAGAACAGCACGTCTCACCCGACTGCCAAACCCATCACGTAGTAGCTGCTATAAAAAGAGCAGAGGAAGAGCAATCAATCCTAGAGTCAAGAAGCCCCTGACTTTGTCATATGAATTGAATAGAGAGGAGCTCATGAATTTCAACATTTATCTATTCCTTATTAAGAAGAAGCTAAAATGTCACACCTCATTTGAAATCCCCACACATTGTTCTCACAGCCATTTGAAATCTAAAGGCTAATTCTGATTATATCAGGGATGCAAATTAGCTGCACAGAAGATCACCCAGTGCAATCCCCACCCCCCTTATTTCTTTGCCAGAAAGTCTAATGGGTTGAAATGTATTCAATCCATTTGATGGTGAGTTGCTATTTCAGTCACAGAAGCTAGTTCTAAACCTCAAAGTGGGGGGGGGGAATATGTTATTTAGGAGTTTTAAAACTCAAATAAATGTTTCATGTTGGACTGCTACATGAAGTCATGAAAAATGAACTTGGAAAAGAGATGAAAAATCTATGTTTCATGCCTTTAGTACATTTCAATACCAGATTTTAGTGTAATATACAGTGATGGTTACCATAACAACAGCCATCCAGGGTCTTGATTATGCATATAAGGAAACTGGCAGCGGGTGGAATAGCCTCTGGCCAGAAATCACTGGCTTGCTCACAGTCACCTAGTTTTTCTCCCTTCATATCAATTATCTAGATTTGGGCTCTGAAAATTGCTAATCATTTCTCTAAATTATACATTCTGAGTGTTTTCTCTTGACAATTCCCAGAACATTGGAGCAAAACAGGATAAATGAAAATAACTATGAATTAGGTCCCCTCACCTCAGTGGCTTAAGAAATCAACATAATTGGGGAGATGGAGTTGGAGCTAAATGCTGTCATTAAGAAAAGAGAGAAACCATGGCATTTTGAATTAAATAACTTGATGACAGACAACCATTTGTCTAAATGATAGGAGGAATGTTTTGGAATAAAATATTACACGCATAGTCTAACATAAGACATATCACTCTGCCTTTCAACAAAATAACTGATGGTATTTAGTAGGTTGACATACCAATGGAGGATCTTAGTTTATTTTGCCTTCAAAATTATCAGTAACAAAGATACTGATACATATACACAACCAACTTATGTGATTGTGATATATATTCACAACCAATTTACAACAAGCACCAGGTCAAATTTAAATCATGGCACCATAATTTCTCTAAGAGGTGTTCATACCAATACTCTTGAGAAAAACAATGGAAAGCTTCTTTCAGTATAGTTTTTAACTTTTGAAAACTATCTGTGAAAATACTGCTTTCCGAACAGTGCAATGATTATACATTTTTGGCATTATGCAGAGGCTTTTCCTTGAAGTCAGAAAAAAAATAGGTAACAAATGCAGCTTATCATAGAATTTAATTGCTAGAAAACTCTTGAAAAGTTTCATACCCTGTGTTTGAATCTTGACCAGATGTCAGACATATAATGGTGAGTAGAACAGACCCAGCAATGAAACTCTATCTCTATAAAAGGAATAGCAAGCATTTATGGAGTGATAACTCATACTGGCTACTTTATTTAATGTTATTTTTCAAATTTATACTTTTTTTCAGTACTGGGGATTGAACCTAGGACCTTTGTAGTTAGGTACATCCCCATCTGTTTTTAAAATATTTTAAATATTTTTAGACATGCACCATCATACCCTGCAATAATTCTTAAAGTAGGCTTCATTTAGAAAATCAAAGCTAAGTGATGTTAAGTAATTTCCTCAGCATCAAACATATTTGATAATCTCTCCTCTCCTCTCCATATTTGTCTGTGGAATTTGGTGGTAAGCGACATGAAGACAGGATCTGGGTCTGTTTTACTCATCATTATTATGTCTGACATCTGGTCTAGACTCAAGCATAGGGCATAAAACTTTTCAAGATAGTTTTCTAGCAATTAAATTCTATGATAAGCTGTATTGGTTACCTACTGCTGCCTAACAATTACTTTAAAATTTGGTAGTTCAAAGCAATTGGCATTATTAGTTCACAGTTTCTGAGGGTTAGAAATTTGGGAACAGCTTAGTCATTCTGGCTGAGGGGGTCTCTTTGGGTTGGAGGTACAATGTCAGCAGGACTGCAGATGTCTAGCGGCTGACTGAGGCTGAGAATCTTGTTTCCAAGATGGTCCTCTTACATGGCTGATGGCAGGAGGCTTCTGTGCCCTGTCACATGGGTCCCCCATACAGATGCTCGATTGCTCTCTTGATAAGGCAGCTGGCTTCCCAGACAGTGAATGATCTAAGAAAGAGACTGAGGCAGAGTCCACAATACCTTTTATGATGTCCTCTAGGAATTCACATGCCATCAGTCGTTTCCTCCATGCTATACTTATTACAAGCAAATCGCTGACTACAACCCACTCTCAATGAGAGAGGAATTAGACTTCACCTTTGAAAGAAAGCAGTATCGAAGAATGTGAGGACATAGTTTCAAGCCATCACTGCAGCACACTTTGGGTTCAGAAAATACCATCACCATGGAAACCACAGAACATAGAGAAACAATCCAATTTCATGTACCTAAAGGAGCTAGCAATATGACCATAACCAACCTGCCTACACTAACTGTGATGAGTAATATCAGGGAAGTTTGCATTATTCAAAAAACTTTGAGTCCTGGTAATATTCCAATATGTCTGAATAATATTGAAGTGCCAGTTCAAATAATATTGTGCCTTGAAAATGTAATTATAGTAGTATAACATTTTTCTTAAAAGGTCAGGCTCGCAATCAGTACCATTATTCATAAGAAGTCAAGAACGAGACAGATTATCACCACAGAAACATAATGTAAATACAATCTATTAATGTCTAGAGACAACTCCTTTGCTCTTACCCATTCTGTGGACTCATTATTTCATTGTCTGCAGTGTCTTCATTTTGCATTCTTAAGCTTACAGCCTTTAGCCCCTGCTTTGTTTTCTTCCAGCCACAGAAAGCACCTTAACCTTTGAAATAACTCAAAGGCAGATATAAGAGAAAAAGGCCTGATATTTTAAAAACAGAATAACAAAGCCGATTCTTTTATTTCCAACGAGAAGATGAGAAAACAGACATAGAGATAGAAAATTACCCTACAACATAAAACAAAGAATTGATGGCTGGGATCCAATGCTCATATTCTGGGCTTAAGTCTGTATTCTCTGTCTGGTTATTAACAATGTTTTAAAATATTGCTATTAAAGAGGTATATACTCCTTATAGAAAAATCTGGAAATGTAGAAAAGTACAAAGATGAAAACGATAACCACCCAGAATTGTCCATGTTAATGACTGGTATATTTTCTCGACATCTGTGATTTACATACATTTTTACATTATTAGGATCACACTGTCTGTATATTATTTTATAACCTGTTTTATTCACTTACTTAAGAATGAACATTTCCCCAGATTATTGCAGCTCTTTATTGCTGTTTTTAATGGCTATGTAATTGTCCAAGGCATGGCTGTTTGAAATACTGAATACTTCTCTCTTATTGGACAATCAAGGTATTTCTATTTTTAATTTCTGTCACTAATAGTGCTCAATACATGTCTTTGAGTACAAAGTTCTTTATGAGCTTTGATTCATTTTCCTATGCCACATTCTTTGCACTAGAATTACTAATTCCAAAGTTAGGAAAAAATTATATAAGGCCACAAACCACTCATATCTTAATTAAAGTTAGATTACCTTAGACTTGAAATAGTTTCATTTCTTCCTCTGTTGCCTAAACATTTTTAATGACATCTGCATGTGGCGCATGATGATAAAAATGAATTCATTTGACCCAAGCCCCTCAATCTTCCTGTTTCAGTGTGAATCCTTCTAAATAGAATCCACATTTAAATAGAAAGAGAATTCAAATTTTGTATGTTTGTGGGGTACAAGGCGTTTATGAAGCAAATTCTGATGTCAGAGTCACAAGTAACTGAGTTGGATGTCACTCACTTCATCCTCTTCTTCCATTCACATTAAAGACCTTAGGGACAGAAGACTTGGGTGTGCTCTGCCCCACACTTCCTGAATCCTTTTACAGACTCATTTGCTTTTTAATGATGTGGGGATCGAATCCAGAGCCTTTACAGTGAGCTACATCCCAAGCCTCTTTTTAGATTTTGAGATGGGTTCTCCCTAATTTGCTGAGTTGCCCAGGCTGGGCTCTAGCTCGTGATTCTCCTGCCTTAGCCTTTCAGAGTATTGAAGTTCACAGATGGATTTGGAAGAAATAGAAAATTGTGAGGGGAGGAACATCCAGTTTCTTCTTTTAACATGTCTGCATCTGCAATTCTAACCAATTTAATAAACAAATGTGTTACTTTTATGATAAGGAATAAAATAAAGATTTTCAAATCGAACAATGTTAAAACTAATATGTAAGAGCCATGTTAATAAGTATGGGTTTTTTAAAATTTGGAGTTTTTCCATAGATTTTGTGAGAAGTCCTTCCACACTGATTTTACACAAGCTCTACAATATCAAACACACAAGCTTAAACATCGCATAGTGAGAAAGCCAAAGTATAACTAAAGAACAGAATAAAAGATGCATAATAGGAAACAGGGAGGCAGACTTTTCACAAATGGGAAGGGGACCAAGCAATGGAGGGAGGGGGACTAAGGAACATAAATAGAACTAAGTCGTATTATGTACATATAACAGCTCCCCATGTAATCCTTATGTTCTGCAAACATGGACTAATAAAAAAAATTTGAAAAAAAAGAGTTAACCTTGCAAATAGCCTAATTTTATTAGTGTCATTCTTGCACAGTCATAATTTATGATGGTTCAACTCAATGATTTTTCACCTTCAGGATGATGGGAAACTGACACGCGTTCAGTAGAAACTGTACTTCAGATTTTGCATTTGGATTCTTTAGACCCTCTGTCCATGCCGGGCAGCAGTAGTGACCATAGCTTCTAGTCAGTCATGTGACCATGAGGGGAAACTACCCACATTCTACTGCAGACTGTTCTGGGATACAATATTCCAGAGTTTGGGTATATTTGATGCATTCTCAACAGTGTTTTTAACTTATAATAGGTTTATCAGACATAACCTTCTAAGACAAGGGGCATCTGGGCCTTTTCTGATGACATCAAGCAAGGTATATTCACTGTAGAAAGTGGAAAATCACTGAAAAGCATTTAAAAAGTGCATAACAAAGTAAACATTCTTCCATTTCTCTAAGAGAACCAATTTGTTTTCCTTTTACTGTGTTTTCTATGCATCTTCATGGATGCAAGGTGTACATTAACATCAACATCTGCAGATATATTATTATTATTTTACCAGATGGCACTCTTGGAAAGGAAGATATTTGATTGATTCAAATGAATTACGTTTCCATTGGTTAAGTATGATCAAATGTCAGTGTTTTCATTGGCTGTAACTCAGTTTCTAGTGATCCAACCAGTCAATCAGTTAGGACTTCCTGTGTGCTTGCCATTTGCCCAGGAAGTGGCAACTCTGATGAACAAGACATTGCAGAAGACTCTCTCTCCTTTCGAGAGTTGTATCACTGATTGTCTCTATTGGACTTTGAGACAGATTAATTTGTATGAAAGTATTTATTGAGATCAACAAGTGTGAAAGGTGGGGATGGAGGAAGGATGGTAAGAGAGAGGCTTGGGGAATTCCAGGCACAAAACAGCCTCTGCTCACCCCATGGAAGAGTTTGGGGTTAGAAGGGCCTTTTAGAGGGCCAGGCAGATGGCCAGGTCATTGTTTACCTGCATTAATCAGCCATTGAGAAGAGGTTTGATCTTGGGAGTAGGGGCTCCCTGCAGTTGATAGTCGTTATGGCTCTTCTCCCTTCACCCCTTCCAGTAGTCCAGGGTTGCAAGTTCTTCCCTGAAGGGTGTTATGGCATGGGGTTGTGGTCCATGAAAAGATAACCCAAAAGGGTTAAAGTTCTAACCCCACTATCCATAAATGTGACCTTATGCAAAAATAGGATATTTATAGCTGTACTCAAATTAACATGAAAGCATTAGAAAAAGGCCCTAATCTGGTATGACTGGTCTCTGTATAAAAAGAGGAAAATGTCACATGAAGACCAAGCCACACAGGGAGAAGATGACCATGTGAAGACAGAGACAGAGATTGGAGTGAGGCAACTGAAAGTCAAAAAATGCCAAGGATTGGTGGTCACTACTAGAAGCCATAGAGAGGCATGGAAAGATTCTGCTAGGGGTCTTAAAGAATTCCTTGGAGGTGTCCTGTTGACATCTGGATTGCAGATGTCTAGCCGCTAGAGCTATGAGAGAACACATTTGTTATTCTAATCCACTTAGCCTGTGGAGCCGTGTCACAGCAGCCCTGGAGACCTAAATGGTGGGATCTGGGTGGCAGAAAACCAGTCTAAGTTTGGTGTGGTGGCTCATGCCTTTAATCCCAGCACTCGGGAGGCTGAGGTAAGAGAAACATTGTGAGTTCGAGGCCAGCCTGGGCTACCACGTGAGCGCAAGGCTGGCCTGAGTTACATAGTGTGATCCTGCCTCAAAAAACTGGGGCTGGGGGTTTGGCTCAGTGGCTTAAGCACCTGTCTGGCAGGCACGGGATTGTGAGTTCGATCCCTGGTACCGCTAAAAAAAAAAAAAAAAAACCGGTCTAATCTCTCTGGGTGAAGCCATCCTATAAATGAGATATCCACTTGTGGAAAGTAGTGTGCAAATGGATCTGAGGAGCTAGCAGTCTGCTTGGGACTGTATAGCTTTTATCCACAAGATGGAAACAGGCGGAATACAGTGACTATGTGCAGGACACTGGCTGGAGAAGGAATTTCCATGCATGGCTTTGCTCAGCCCTGTGGAGAGGGTATTATTTTTTACTTTTCTTAAATGAGAAAACTGAGGACCAGAGAAGATCAGTCATTTGCCAACAATTAGAGTGGTGCAGCTGGGTACAAGCCCTTGTTTATCATGCCCAGAAGCCAGTCCAAGGGTCGCTGGGTGACTCTGGAGGTGCAGTAGACCCAGAACAATCACTGTGTGACAAGCACCATAAGACTCTGGGGATGGAGGCCTACGGAGTCCTGGGTGAAGGTCTGCATCCGGAACAAAGCGAACTCTTTCCATTACTGGAAACTTGCCCAAATATAGGTCATACGGATAGCAGGTTGGTGAGATCATTGCCAGTGCTATTTGTGACAGCTTTTTTTTCCCCCAGAACTGTATTAATACCACCACTCAAAAAAAATTAGCATTCCCATTTCATTCTGGTGAGAACAAAGAGCTCCTATAACAATGGAAGCAAAAAAGGCGAGACAAGAAGAAAAGAGAACAGAGCAAGGTCTCATTTGTATGTTTGTCCCGTCTTAGCCCTGATTGACCTCATGCCAGATAACAGTGTGATTTTCATACTCTGATGTCATTCAACAAGTTAAAACCAATCTTGGTGCTAAATTACAACAAGCCAAACTACTTACAAAAACACTTTTTATATTCAGATTCAGGTCGACATCAACTAGACAATATTTTGCTGAATTTTCAATTTAAATGTGAAACGAATGTTTCTGATCAACTAGAAAAATAAAGTAACTCCCCTGAGCTTGGATACAATTTTTAATGCGCTTAACTCAATTTATCTCAAGTCAACAAATATTTCTTTATTTTTTGATTTGTGTTAAGACTTATTTGCTATGAACACCAACATAATGTAAAAAAAAGAATCTCACAACCTAGTGGAGATCACAAACTCAATTAACTATAAGGTGCAATGGAAACACAAGAAAGTGCATTCAACAACAGGGAGTAAGTCACAAATAGTGTGCTTTCCTAGTAGAGGAAACTATAGAATAGTGACTTTTTTTTCTTTTGCAGTACCAGCGATGTAGCTCATGTGAAGGCCCTGATTTCAAACCCCAGTACTATTTTTGTTTTTTATTTTGAGAGACAGGGTCATGCTAACTTGCTAAGTTACCGAGGTTAGACTTGAACTTTCAACCATTTTATCTCAGGCAGTCTTCCAAAGTGCAGAGATTTCAGATATGAGCCACCATGCCTGGCTTAGAAATGACTCTTATTTTGCTTTGTCTTTTTGAGACAAGATCTCACTATGTAATTCAGGCTGTCCTTGAACTCATTATGTAGCCCCAGCTGGCCTAGAACTCTTGACAATCCTCCTGCCTCAGCCTTCCAAGTGCTGGGATTATAGGCATGTGCCACCACACCAGGTTTAGAAGGGATTCTTTAAGAAAAGGCCGAATTGCTCCAGAGAGCAAATTCAGAGATATGGGTAGGGTCAGGAGTTTGGCTCAGTGGCTTAAGTGCCTGTCTGGCAGGCGCTAGGTTGTGAGTTCAATCCCCAGTGCCACACACACACACAGACACACACAAAAAAGACAGAGATATGGGTACTCTGAAGTGTTACTATAGGAGAAGTTAGGAGACAGGGAGGGAAAAAGATAAAGAGACAGACAGACAGAAGGGAAGCAGTATTCTGAGAAACACTAAGTAGATTAACCCACAGGTAAGGGAGTACAGCTGAGGGAGGTAACAAACTGAGGTCATTAAGGCAAGAATTTCAAGAAGAAAACAATGATCAACACTGACAGGTCCTATGAAAAGGCTTTTGATTTGCAAACAGAACAGTGATTGACAATACCACAAAATCCTTGTCAGCATTGTGCAAGGAGCAGAGCAAGCAAAACTGCAGAAAGTGCAGGGAGAAAGGGAATCTGTGGCCTAGTGCATGCCCACCACTAATGCCTCATCACAGCACGCAGACCTGGCTGGGGTACATGGAGAAGTCACGACCAACAGTCAGTCACCGATTCCTTCACCCAACATGTACGGATGGCGTGCTTCTTTTGTGCTTGCCAGTGACAAGAGCCATGTGAAAAGCATCCTTGGGGCCAGGAGAGTAGACAAGCAAATAAACTTACAATGTTGGTGATAATAAGAGCAACAAAGAAAAAGAAAACAGAATACAGGGACGGAAAGGAATGGGGGCATGGTGGCAGTAGAAAAGGTAGGAAGGAAAGTCTCCTTTGAGGAAGAGGCTTGTGCAGATTCAGGAATGAACTACAGCTAAGGCCAGTGAGAAGCTGCAGCAAGTCCAAAGGCCCTGGGGCATAACGAGTCTGATGAGTTGTAGGAAAGCCAGTGTAGACGGCACAGGGTGAATAAAACAGTGGGCTGGTAGCAGGCAGGCAGAAAGCATGGCAGATTTATACCCATAGGGCCTTGGGGGCCTTGCTCTGGAATATGAAGTTCACTGGCTATGATGGTTGGCAACTTGGGCTACCATAGTAAAATACTGCAGTTTGGGTGCTGGAAAGAACAGAAAATGAGTTTTCTCACAGTTCCTGAGCCCCAGAAGTGTGAAATCAGGATCAGGCTGGGTTGTAGATGGCTACATTCTCTCTGCATCCTCACATGGTGAAAGGAGACAGCAAGCTCCCTGGTGTCCTGTGGTTCACCTCTCCTTTTTTGCGGTACTGGGGACTGAATCCAAGGCTTTTGCACTGAGATACATCCCCAGCCCTTTTAAATTTTTTTCTTTTTTAAATTTTAAAACAGAGTCTCGCTAAGTCACGAGGTCACTTAGGTTGGATTCTAACTTGCAATCCTCCTGCCTCAGCCTCCCAGAGGGCTGGGATTACAGGTGTGCACCACCACACCAGGCTCGTGTCTCTTCTTTTAAGTGCACTGATCCCATCATGAAAACTTGATCCTGGTGAGAGATGGTGTCTCTGGCTGGGGGAAGGGCCGTGAAGGTGACGAGAAGTGGCGAAACTCAGAATATATGTCCATTTACTGGACAACAGACATAGCGTCATTTAAGGTAAACTCATCATTTAAAGTGCCAAGTTAGAGAGGTTAAAGGAAGGGCAGGAGAATGGGGAAAAACGCAGCAGGTCCTATCATGTATAGGTACAAATTATGATGAATGTGGTCATTACGTATATCTAAAATGTACCAACAAAATCTTATGGAAAAAATAAAAATAAAGTGCCAAGTTAGACCCCAACTTTTTTCTAGCCTAACCCTCAATGAGACCCCACCACACTAGCCGATCCATAACCCCGTGTGAGAGAATGTTGCTGCAAGGTTCTGAGGACAGGTAGTTGCTTGTTAAGCAGCAATGACTATCACTTTTAATGCAGGTTTTTTCTTTTCCAGTACTGGAGATTGAACCCAGGGGCTCTCTATCACTAAACCATATCACCAGTCCTTTTTATTTTTAAATTTTGAGATAGAGTCTTGTGAAGTCACCCAGACTGAACTCAGACTTGCAGCCCTCCTGCCTCAGCCTCTGCAATGAAGGTTCTTAATCCAGAGTCCATGAGTAATGACAGTAAGGAATAGAGTCAACACTCCTTACACAGCCTCCTTGAACACTAATTTTTACCACGGAGCCTTTTATATGAATTCTGCCATTATAGAATTCAGTAAGTACTTTTCATTGTGGATTTTTATAAGCAACATAAATCAGATCTTAAAAGTTCATTTCTCATAGTTGAAAATGGTCAAAAATAAATTGCCTACATCTATTATAGTATATGCACAAGTAAAAACAAACATTTTAATCCAGTTATGCAAAATTTGAAATCAAAACCAAGTTACTGGGATGGAGGGAGAAAACTCATATCCTTTGCCTAAGTTTACTTTGCTTCTTTTTCTTAGCTTTAGGATTTTGGTTGAAGGCTGACAGAAAAGATACTAAGTAAGGAATTAGAAGAAGGTCTAGCTGATGTCTACGTCATTCAAGGCAAGGAGAAGACAAAAAAAGAGAAAGGGAAACAGGTTTTTATCAAGCCTTTCACATCAACCATTAACACTAGGACTTGATCCTTTTATAGAAGCTGGTTAAAATCAGGCTTAGTTGTCTTAATTTCCTAAGCAGTTTTTATGTTTCCATCATTTTCTGAGCCTTTTATGGTATTGCAAAATGGGTCTGATGAAGCTGTACTGTTTGTGGAGCAGTAACTAAAAACATTCTGACTCCATAGAATTGAAATTATTTTTAGAATACTGAGAATTTCCCTGGTGTAACAGAGATAGTGATGATCATAATATTTTTAAAAGGAAATGTTTGGTTGGGTTATGTGCAAGAGAAATGCACACATATGTGCACACACACAAACACACAAATTTGAAAGACGTTATTGAGAACCAGGAGGACTTAGATTTATTTTTTTCTCAGTATTTGTTTACACAAAGATTCTTTACAATTCTTGGGACAGATTACCATTGTCAGTAGAGTTTTTACTAAGACTTTTTTTGAACACTGGTGAAAGATACAGAAATGATAAATAAATGAAGACTCAACTGTGAAAGCTTTCTAGATGAGACTCTAAAAGAAAGGCTAGTGTTACTCCAACTGGTAGGCATTGTTTATGCAAGAGAGCGAAGCCTTTTTTCAAAAGCCACTTTCTGGTGACTGTTTTTTTTTTCACTTCATTTGGACTCTTGTTTAAAAAAAAGCTAAAACTTTAATCATTGTGGTAATGTAGAAATAATTTCATTTCCTTTAAATTCCCCGAGATTCCTGGCAAAGTATTAGCCTTAGTAAAGCAGTCAAATATGTTCTTTGTCAACTTGAAAAGTCCAACTCTTGCCTCATTTGAGAAAATAACTCATCACTAAATAATTATTTCTGGTTGTAATAGATAGCTTTAAACTACAGTTCTAGCACAGCTGTTCCAACTGGAAATGTTGGAGCAGTGACTAAAAGAGATGAGGCACGTATGGGTGTGTACTAAAGCTGTGTGTACATAGCAACCTAGCTGGATTGAGCAATAGAGAGGAGAGAAAGTTTTAGAACAGTGTATCATCCAGTCTGGCTCTTGTCCCCCAAAGGAGATTTATCAGGAAGCTAAGGAAGTGCAAGGATCTCCACAGCATACCTGGGCCCCTTCTAAGGCAATGTGTTCACATAATCATGCATTTTGGCAAAATTTGCAAAAGTATACATGTCATCCACAATTAGGAAAGACTTCTGTATAGGGTTTCTGTCCTTGTACTGGGTGGCATTGGAGATGATCATACATTTCTGAGAGATAGACTTAAGGTATAGTTGAATTAGTAGCAGTGCAGGTGTAGTGGTATATATTTATCTTTCATATTTAAGGTATTACCAGCCATCCTGATATAGGAATGATGTTCAGATGTATCTACTGTCCATTCCCTGGGATGTCTGTCTCATTTGAAATACAGATGTGTGCCACTGTGTCTAATAGTGCTAGAAATATGGGACAGTGGAGAAGAAACAGAATTTCAAATAAGGAGCTAAAGACCAGTCTGGAAAATCTCCGAATTATGAGATATACAGATGTGGAAGCAGAGGATTTAGTTCTCAATCACCTCAAGTCAAAATGAAAGTTCTTTCCCCTCAACAATAGACTATGATAGCTCAATGGATGCAATTATACAATCATTATAGAGTGAAATTATAATCTAATATATATTTCTGTAGGAAATCACTAGAAACGATTATGACATAAAGAAATGAATTGCAATCAGAAGATTCATTCAGATCATACTAAAATCAATAACATAGTAAAGAGAAAGAAATAAATTTTAAATAGGTGGGTGCAGTGGTGCATGCCTGTAATCCCAAGACTTGGGAGGCTAAGGCAGGAAGATTGTTGTGAATTCAAGGCTAACCTGGGCTACATAGTGAGTTCAAGGCCAGGCTAAACTACATAGAAAGACCCTATTTCAAAAAACAAAAGAAAGAAAGAAAGAAAAAGGAAGAAAGAAAGAAAGAAAGAGGAGAATGAACTGTGCCTCCCAAGAACCCACCATGTTGGGTCAGGGAAGATCCAACCAGAAGACAACTAGCCTGCCTTCCTGGTGAGTGGCATGCGACGGGCACGGACTCCAGGAAGAGAAAGATCTGTGCCTCCTGTACTCCTACCAGTGTGCTGGCTAAGAATCAAGAACACCCTCCCCCACCCTGTAAGCAACCTGCTGGTTCAGAGGACCGGCTAAGTTGATAGCAACTAAGGTACGTAAAGCAACTAAATGCTTGTATTGTTTGGTTGATTTTGCAGGCCTGGGGCCAGCAGTCTGAGCATCTCTTGGGAAGATGACAGTATGCAATGTAGCAAATATGGGGGATTCCCTTCTGTCTTGTCTTTGAGGCCCAATATTGTTCTCATTGTTTTGCTTTATTCTGATTAATTTTTTTCCTTTATTTTATATTCTGTTTTTATTGGTTTTATTCTGTTTTGTTTTTGGTTTGATTTTACTATACCTGATGGAATGGTCAACTATTGTGAAGATAACAAGATAACAAGATATACTATAGTAGCTATTGTTTTCCTAGTATCTTGCTTTGAAGTTCTATACCAGTTCTAATGCTTTGTTTTGATTGACTTTGTTCTGTTATGTTTTGTTGAATTTTACTATCTTTAAAATAAAATTAAAAAAAAAGAAAGAAAGAAAGAGAAAGATTTTAAATAGAAGTGATGTATGTTATTGGATTATTTACTAATTGAACTAATGAATAGCAATGAATCATACAAACACATATGGAAAAATTAGATTTCTAACCAATTTGATAAATACTAACACTGACAATGATTAACAAAAAACCAATACACACCATTAAACAAGGATTCCAATAACAAATTGCATAATAAATGTCATCAGTTCAAAGAGTGTTTAAGATCAGATACTGTGTAAGGAAACTAGATGCTCTAAAATCTGACAGCTCATACAAAATAAAACTTGGTAGGCTTTCCAAATTTGACAACATATTGTAAAAATTGACATTACATGGCCAAAAGTGAATTGGAAAGGTAAAAACCAATTCATAAACTATCAATAACTTTTTCATTTTCACCAGTTGTGATACAAATAGAAAAAAAAATCTTTCTATATCAGTTACAAAAAACATTGTAAAATTATTGCTAGTTGAAGGTGATCAAAAGAGATTCAACTAAAAAAATGTAGGAAATACAGTATGGATGTGTGTTTGGGTGTTAAGAGATGTCGTTTTTCTAGATTTTGTGATACTTTTGGTATTTGACAGCTTTTTTTTTCTTTTATTTGGGGTGCTGGGGATCAAACACAGGGCCCTGTATATGCTAGTGTCAATTTTTTTATAGTTATAATTTGTTGAAAATTTTTCCCATTCCAAATACATATTTGAATTTTTGTACCAAATTTTGAATTTCTAATGTAGTATTCTTTTATTTATAGGAGGACCCTCCAAGTCATATAAGTTACAGGCCCACAAAATCAGAATTCATTCCTACCTGCTGTCTTCCCTGCCATGCAGACACAGGCCTGCACCCGCACACACACATATGTGCACACAGGCCTACAGCATCATTGCTTTCCTTCCACATTTTTAGTAGTGAGTTTTGACACTCGCTAAAGACGCTGGGCCTCTGGAGTGTTACCTGACCCTCAAGGAGTTCTGATGCACCAAGCCTTTGAGACAAGACTGTAGACAACTCAAGAAGCTATTGTTGTTGCTGTGGAGACAGCACTGTGAACAAAGCTGGATTTGGCCCAGCGGATCTCTAGGGAGGGTTCCTTGTTTTCAGTCGCGGGCATCTCAGGAGTTCTGAATTGCTTCTGTGCTGTCTGGTAGGGTTCAGTTTCTTTGGTTCCCCAGAGCTCTTGAAGGGTATGGTGTCCCAGTGGGTCCTCTAGCAAATGCCTCCTCCCAGTATCTTCTGGGCTTTTCAGCACAGTCCAAATGTCACAATTCCTTTGAACACTTGCAGCTCCTCCAACTCTAAAACTATCTCCCACCGGAGAACCTTTGAGTTCCCAGTCTGTGGGGAGTAGCAGTGGTGAGGAGCCTGCCCCAGGCTCTCGGGAGCCATGTTGTAGTTGCTTTGCAGTGAGCTGGTGGTGCAAGTCCCAGAGAAACTAAGGGCTGGATTCTTGCCTGTGAAATGTAACTCAAGGTAGCTAAGAGTTCTGCAAAGGCCATGGGTGGGGTGCAGCAATGTGCAAGGGCCAGGAAGTACCCTAAGTAGGAGAGGTGGTGAGCAAGGCAATAAACACCCAATGAAATTGAAGGCCATTGGCGGGTAAACCTCCAAATGGATTTGTCTCAGACCCCAGTTCTCTATTCCCATCCATACAAGCTGTGCTGGTCTGGTTTCAACCCTGGTCAACCTTGATGCAAATGTCACTCCCTTGGTTAGTTCCCCCATGATCAAACAAGGGGACCAGTTGCAGGGACATATCCTATTCACAGCCCTGACATCATGTGAAAACATGCTATATGTGTATTTTTCTTCAAATGTTTTCTTTGAACCCCAGTTGTCTCCTGTCCTCTTTCTCTTGATCCCAGTCCCAAGTAGCCTCAGTCTCTTTTTTCCTTTCTCACTCTCTCTCTTCCTTTTTCTTTTTCTTTTCTTTCCCCTCCCCTCCCCTCCTTTCTTTCATTCTTTCCTTCTTGCTTTCTTTCTGTGATAGGGTCTTCACAATGAACTACATCTCCAGTCCTTTTTTATTTTGAGACAGGGTCTCATTAAGTCACCAAGCTGGGTTGGAACTTGCCATCCTCTTGTCTCAGCCTCCCAGAGTGCTGGGATTACAGATTTGCACCATCATACCTGGTGTGCTTTTCTTTATTAGGTAAATCAGGTTCTTTGGGTTATAAGTTTTTTCTTTAAGGGGAGGAAGGACAGAGCAGAGATGCTTTAAGCAGATGTGCTGGCTACTGCTGGCACTGAAGTAGTGAGATTTAGCAAAAATAATCCTGGGATTCTAAGTCATGAAATGCATCTGGAAGTTTCCTTATTTGGAAATTGGGAAAGTCATGCTTATCTGGGTATCGTTCATCACAGGGTCAAACGAGAAGGTGTAAACTATGCTGGTAATCATCTTGATTGTAATAATATTCCATATAATAATTGAAAGTAGATCAAATATCATGATTAATAATTCTAATAATTTCTAGTAATAACACACTTGGCACCTCCAATCATTTAGCTTGTCTAGATGAGAAGAAAAAAATCAGGAATGTTAATTGGTAAGAATCACACTGAGTGGGGCATGGTAGAACATACCTGTAATCCCAGCACTCAAGAGGCTGAGGCAGGAGGGTGGCTGCGAGTTTGAGGCTAGCCTGGGCTACATAATGAGTTTAAGGTCAGCCTGGACTACATAGCGAGATTCTGTTTCAAAAAAGGAGAGGAGAGGAGAAGGAGGAGGAGAGGAGGTGGAAGAGGAGGTGGAAGAGAAGGAGGGGAGGAGGAGAAAAGATCTTGCTAAAGAGTTTAGCCCCATTTTCTCTCCCAGTTACACATGTTCATTTGCGTTCCATGCTATGATTCAGCGGGGAGGTGTTCACTAGATGCAGTCCCTCAATCTCACACTTCCCAGCCTCTAGATCTAAGAACCAAATACACTTCTATTATTTATAAATTACTTAGTCTATAGTATTTTGTTATAGCAGCAGGAAATGAACTAAGACAGTTTCGCACTGTGCTTTTCCTCTTTCCTATTCCCTGAAGCCATCCTGGCCTTCATGAAGCTCTCTGCCTTTGCCAGAGAATTCTTTCACTCTGTGGCCTTACACTTGCTACTTTATTTTCATGGGATGCTCTCTCCCTGATACCCAGTTGGCCCTATTCCTCCTGCTTCAGTTTCCTGTTCAAACGTCTCTGTCAACATTACCTCCCTGGATCGTTCTCTACAAAATTGCACTACCAGTGCCCCCACTCTGCTGTAGCATTCCTGATCCTCTTCCCTTTATTCATTATTTTTCTATGTCACCACTAGAATATAAGTTTCATAGGGGCAGGGAGTTCTGCCTGTTTAATTTCCTATTCTGTGCCCAAGGCCTAGCATGGTATCTAAAATATATCATGCACTTAATAATTCTATTAAATGATTGAACTTATTTTAATACAAACATTTTATCCATTGAACCTGAAAAAGAACTTTTTTTCAGGTACATGTTTGTAGTACAGAATGATCCCATTCTTCATGGAGAGTTGGAATGTGTAAAAAATAATATTTTTTATTTCCCCTTTCCCTCTTCTGCCTCCCCTTTCCTCCACCTCTAGATTCCCTTCCCCTTCTCCTTCCCATTTACGAAAAATCTATCTCCCTGTTTCCTATTCTCTATCTTTTCTTTTGCTTTTTATACTTTGGATTTCTCCCGTAAGTGAAGTTTTGCCATATTGAAGTTGTGTGTCTGATTTATTTCATTTAACATTGTGGTCTTAAGGTGCATCTATTTTCCTATAAATGACTCAAAATTATCCTTCTTTATGGCAGAGTTGTCCTCTATGGTGTGTAAATACCACATTTTCTTTATCCATTCATCTGTTGATGAATATACAGGCTGCTTCCAAGATTTAGCTATTATGAGTTGTGCTACTATAAACACACATGGAAATGCATGGATTTCCTTAGTATGATATCTTTAACTCTGAAAAAGAATTTTCCAAAGGCTTCTTTGCAGTAGCAGTTTTCCCCATTGGGACAGACACTTCACACTAGGGTTTGGGTTACAACCAGCCCCTGGGGAGAACAAGCAAACACGAGAGTGCCACACTTTTGAAGTCTAGATCTAAAACAAAGCAAAACAAAACAAGACAGCTGTGTGAGATAACTGTTTTCTTTACCCTGATTTTTCAAAGTGAGGTATAAACTGGAAGCCATGGTGTGTCATTTATGGTGATTGAGTTTAGAGACAAAACAATGAAGGCTTCTGCATACAGATTACTGCAGGTGAATGTACGGACCACTTAGGCCTTTGATTTAGGGCTGTCTTCATCACTAAACACACTTTGTTTAAAGTTGAAAGGCAGACAGAAAAAGCATTGGCAATTGGTCTGTTAATTTAATGGAAATCCATGGAGGTGGAGACTTCACTGAACCTCAACACGCTCCTCTTGTGTCTTTGGCAGGAAGCGGCTCTCTCAGGGAGACACGAATACCATGCTGACTATATTCCCTTCCTTCATCCTTATGAACTCATTTTAATTGTCCTTCGCCTGCCACAAGCAATAGGGACTCACTGCCACTGCACCCCCATTGCACATGCTGTTAGTTTACTCGCATGAGTTTGTGACCCTTGTCTAATTTTATTCTCCCTGCTCAGAAAAATAGAACAGCTGTTTGCCCCAGCTTCCTGGCTGTTCACTCAGTTTCCCCTTCCTTCTGTGTCATTTCTCTGAAAGCGAGCTTTCAAAACATCAAGATAGATAAAGATCTGAGGATCATAACTCTTGTATACTCCTTAAGGACAATGCTTTTTGTTTTTTTTTGTCTTGGCTCCCATATCCTTAACAATGAAACTATGCCAAGAATTTATTTCGAAAGTAAATCCAAGATGTATCCCTGTGCGACTCACAGCAGATAAACAGCTTTCTGTTTAATCATAACGAGAATGAACTTAGTATTTCACTCACTGAGTCCCTTTCCTATGCAATGATACTCTTGGGTAATTTATTTTTGAGTGCATTTGTCTGTGCGGTATATTTATTCTCCTGGGACGTGAGGTTTTTAATTCTGGTGGTATTTAGGGACTTTTAGAAAATCCATGTGAATGTTCCAGTGAAAGGCAGCATATGTGAGGTCTGGGTTTTGGTGGAAGCATGGGCGCTTTGGAGGGCTTCCACTCACAGGCTGCCTCCTGCAACCAAGACGGTGTTATGTCTGCCAGGAAAATGGGGGGAGCCAGGATTTTTCACTGGCCTCCAGTCTTGCACGCCAATGCATTAAGGGCAAGGCCTCAGTTCTAAAGGTAACATGAGCATAAACACAAAGACTTAACCGGAGTCCCGTGCCAGCTCAGTAGATGTCATTTGGGCCTAGGGTCAGTTACTAGTGGGGAGAACGCAGCCAGTTCCAGAGTTTTAGGGTTAGTTAGGAATCCGTATTTTGGAAAATTTATGTGATGACCAGAATACGGAAGTGGGAATCTCATTTTGAAGACGGTAGATATGAGCTTCCTTTAGCAGATCCAAACTAAAATTGATGAGACCACAAGTGATCGATGGGACAGTTAGCTAATATTTCAGTTTGGGGAAAGATTAGAAAGTCCCATAGCTCTGGATATTTGGAAAATAATTTTGATTCTCTGAAGAGTAAAAGGAGCATGAGGGGATAACTGAAAGTGAGCAATTCAAATACTGAGAATTCGCCAGCAAAAGGGGAGGCATTTGAGAACTAATTAGAAATTCTAGGAAGTTTATTTTATGTTGACAATCAAGAAAAGAACATTCCTTAATTTGGGACCTTATTCAGGGCCTACCTCCCTTTGTACATTCCTGGTATGTGGGCAATGGCAGAGTAGGGGAGATTGGGCAGGAAAGAATTCACAGGAAGTAAAAATGACCCAAATGAATTCAAAGAAGAACTGAACTGAGTATCTTCCCAGTCAACATGGGCCACAGAAAGAGATCATCACAGCTCTGAAGAATAAGATACCAAGAAAAAGGAACAGAAAGTACACAAAGAATTACCCTTCTCTAATTAGTCTGACTCTTGTTGGCTTCTCATCAAGAAGTAAATTTTAGTTATTGGTGTTTTCCTAGAAGACGAACTTTTTTTCCCCATTAAATTCTTTTACGCTATTCAAAACTCCTGAGAAAAGAAAAAATGATATACATTTATGGGATGAAAGACTTCAGAAAATCTCACAAAATAGTTTTAAATCTCAGCTCTTCCAATAACATTTCAGTCTTATCTCAAACCTCCAGGGCTATAATTTTTATGTGTAGAAAAGATGACATGAGTTGTATTACAATGGCTAGCATTTTGTAAGACACTGTATTAACTTGGCTTCTTTTATTGCAAGGAAATTTAGGATGCGTTATTGTAAAACTGTGCCCTGGAATAGAAACACTGTCAGGAGAGAAAAGGACCAGACACTTTTCAGATTTGCAAAGGGACTAGCCTGCCAATGGGTAGGAATTACCAGCAAGAAGAGCTCTTCTTGACCCATATGGTTGCCTCAGGCCCTGGGCTTCAGACATCTTGTTGGCCCAAGCACCATTAGTAGCAGTGAGTGTGGGCACTGTGGTCTGGGTTTTCTCTTCAAGGCTCTGAGCTACTCTGGGTCTCACCCCATCAGGCCAAATGCATCCAGTCTTATTCTTGGCTTGTAGGACCCTGATATTACAGGTTTGGGCCAGGCATGGTGGTACTCACCTGTAATCCCAGGAATCTAAGAATCTGCGACAGAAGGGACACAAGTTCAAGCTCAGCTTGGGCAACTTAGCTCAATGCAAAGGCCTTGGGTTCAATCCCCGGTACCACAAAACAAACAAACAAACAAAAACAAAAACAAAAACATAAAGAAGGATTGGGGTCTTTCCTATTTCTCCTTCATCCCTTCATTCCTATCTATGGTTTGACTGTCATTTTGGAAAAACTACAGATGGCAGAGATGAGGGCCTTGTCTCCAGATAAATTTTAAACTGTGGTCCCAAACCCACATGAGACTTCAATAAAAACAATTTTCAAAACAAACTATAAAAATTTCTAAGCTGGATGTTGTGGGTACATACCTGTAACCCCAGCACTTGGGAGAATGAGGCAGAAGAATTGATGTGAGTTTGAGGCCAGTCTGGGCTACATAGCTAGAGAGATCTTGTCTTAAAAAAATATTCTTGTCAAATTTGTTCTTCTCCATATCCTGCTGCATCTGGGTTTATGTCATGTGTCCCTGCAAATGTCTGGATGTTTTTCATTGTTTTCTTATGTTTGTCCTGAGATTTCAATTGTCTGATGGACTCAAGGAAAGTTTGAACTTGGAGTTTCTTTGGCCTTTTTCTTTTTTGCAATACTGGAGGTAGAACCCAGGGCCTCAAGCATGCTAGGCAGGCATTTTACCACACATCCTCATCTTTTATTTTTATTTTTTATTTTGAGACAAGGTCTCACTAAGTTGCCCAGACCTTGAGCTTGCAATCTTCCTGCTTCAGTTTCCCAAGTAGCTGGGATTGTGGGTGTATGCCACCAGGCCCAGCTTCTTCTTTGGCTTTTTGTTGTCTCAAGGGTAGAAACAATGTTTTTTATAACCCCCTACAACTCTGAAAGGAAACTGGAGATCTCCACCAACCTAAATAAAATATAACTCTTTGTCTATGAGCCTCTGCCTCTAGACTGCTAAATAACAGGGTAACTCTTTATCTCTAGGTCTGGTATGAGATCAGGCACACAGTAGGTGATCAATAAAGACACTTGCATGTACTGCTGCAGTTTCAAGTAATCCTATTTTCCTTTGTCTTTCTGGGACTGGGAGCTTGTTAGAAATGTAAATTTTTAGCCAGGTGTGATGGTGCATGCCTGTGAAGCTAGCAGGCATAGCTGAGACATGAAGATGAAAAGTTCAAGGTCGGCCTGGGCTACATAATGAGCTTGAACCCAGCCTGGGCTACTTAGCAAGAGCCTCTCCCCCAAAAAACAAAACAATGACAAAAATGCAAAATTTGGAATATGTAAAATTGTTAACTGCAGTTATTTTACCATTCAGTAGATTACAAAGAAACAATAAATGTTCAGGTTGGTGGACATGCTAAATACCCCTGGTTTGAGCATTCCACATTGTGTACATGCATTGAAACATCACACTGTACCCCATTAATGTGAAATTCTTTTTCTTTTTTTTTTTTTTTTTGCGGAACCGGGGATCAAACTCACAACCTCGCACCTGCGAGACAGGCGCTGAAACCACCGGGCCAAATCCCTAGCCCTAGTTTTTTGAGACAGGGTCGCACTATGTAGCCCAGACCGGCTTTGCGCTCGTGTTGTAGCCCAAGCTGGCCTCGAACTCACAACGCTCCTCTTACCTCAGCCTGCCGAGTGCTGGGATTAAAGGCATGCGCTACCACGCCTGGCTTAATGTGAAATTCTTATATGTCGATTTAAAAATAAAACCTAAAGATATACCCTTTGACAACAGGTGGTGGCTGGGTCCCCAATAAATCATGGCTTTGGTTCCCCCCAAAGCGGGGGCAGACTAAACAGAAAAAGTAAAGAAATGCAAAATTTCTGGTTTCACCCATCTACTGAATATGAAATTCTGAAAGTGGGATCCCTCAATAAATGGTGCTTTGGCTTGTCTGGTTTTGGTTTTTCAGAGGTTTTTGTTTCGTTTTGTTTTGATGCAGGTCTTGTTGTATAGTCTGGGCTGACCTTAATCTCAATAGCCTCCTGCCTTGGCCTCTTAAATGCCAGAGCTTGTAAGTGTGGTTTAAAAAGCATTTCGGGTGATTCTATTTGAGAACCATGGCCTTAGAGAAAAATGCCATCTGCAACTACTTCCTCCTGCCTTGTCAGGACAAGTACTGTGAGGTTTTGGGCTGCAGCCCTGATTTGTCATCCCGAGACAACACCTAGGACTTTCTCAGCTCCTGTGTACTTCCCCATTCACTCTCGCAAGCCTTCAGCCAATGGTCTTACTCTGACCTCCTCCTGCTTTAAGCAGAGTAAATATCACTGAAAATCAATAAACTGGGGGAAAAATAGATTTTAAAAATCCAACCTTAGCTGGGCATGGGAGGACACACCTGTAGTCCCAGCACTCAGGTAGTTGAGGCAGGAGGATTGCCATGAGTTCAAGGCCAGCCTGAGTTACATAGTAAATTTAAAGCCAGTCTGGAAAACATACAAGATCTTGTCTCAAAAGAAAAGAAAAGACAAGACAAGACAAGACTAACCTGCTCAAATCAGGTGTGGTGGCACAGACTTGTAATCCCAGCACTCTAGAAGGCTGAGGAGGGAAGACCACAAGTTTGAGCCAAAACTGGGCAATTTACTGACTTGTGAAACCCTGTCTCAATAAATAAATAAATAAATAAATAAATAAATAAATAAATAAAGTAAATACCCTAGTGTTTTTCAACCTTGTCTGCAGATTAGAATCACTTGAAGAGCTCTCAAAGCAGCAAGCAAAAGTTTAGCCAAATTAAATCAGAATCTCTGGGGTTGTGACTTTTTTTTGCTTTTTGTTCTGTTTGTTTGTTTGTTTCTTGGGTAATCCCATGAGCCAGCAATCTAGTAGAGAATCAACACTCAAGTCTGGGCTTAGTAGAGACAGGTTGCCCTAAATTTTCTTTCTAAGATAAACTAAACCCCGATATTGAATTTCTGGAGTAACACGTTCCTCTCTTCTTTCACCCCACCGCAGCCATGCATACCCTCTCCAGTATGACTGTCAGCCAGAGAGTGCATGACAGGGTCAGGTCACGGTCTGTGCCACTCAGGTGGAGAGGGTCTGTCAGTATGTACTCTCTGCGTTTCAAAAGCAAAAAGAAAATTAAGAGCACGCCTTCTGTGACTGCTCCTTCCCCTGGATTCCAGGACACAGAGGGTGGCAAGAAGGTTTCGACAGCCGAGGCACTGACTGGTGCTTGAGTTTTCACTTTTCATCAACGTCTACGCCAGTTGGCTCTGCCGCAGGTGAACTAGGTCATCTGCAAGCAAACCTTGGCAGAAGCTGATCCATTAGCAAGCTCTCCAGCTCTGTCCCCAACAGTGCCCAGTGGGTGGCACGAAATCACATGTACGCCCATGATCAACAGCGGCGTTGCTGGGGACTGAGGCCACAAAGCACCCCACCCGCTCCTGGAGGAGCCTCTATGCCCTGCCTTGCCTATCATCTCGGCCAAGCCCTCCTCTCCTGCCTCTGCAGTGGGCGGGACCGCAGTGTCGTCTCCCACAACCCCCAGCGCTCTGTGTCGAGCACGCGTGCTGGGTTTCCTCAGCGCTTCTCGGGGCAGTGTGTGCGCCCAGCAGGCTTGTGCTCTGATCTTCCCAGTTGCAAGGCACTTTCCACCTCCATTGCGCGTGGTTTCTCTCTGCGCTGCATCTGACCCTCACAAGCCCATCAATGTTATGCTTGTTGGTTCTATTAGTGCTTTACAAGCAGATCTATTCTAAACCTTCTCTCATTTTATCCTAATTGGTGTTTACCACTCCTACCTCAACAGACTATACATTCTTTGCATTCTATTTCTTTTTTTAAAAAAATATAGACCTTGAGCTGCTTATGGCAGCAGGTACTTACAGTTTCTGATACTCTGGAGGCTGACCTAGGAGGATCCCTTGAGTCCAGAAGAGGGTCAAAGTATCTGATGAAACCGTAAATGCTTAATCTGTGTTTATTGGCTTCATGTAAGTTCATGCTACAAATCATCATCTTGGTTGACAGTTTGAGTTGGGTGGAGAAAAATGGTAAGCTTGATTTAGAGGACCACTTTGGATCTCCGGCGAGTTTATGACAGCCAAGTGGTGCAGCCTGCAAAGGCTAAGGAAAGGGCCCTGCCCAGGTAGAAACCAGAGAGCCACAGTGGCAAGTTAGGTGGAATTTTAAATTTCTAGTGACCATGTTTTTTAAAAAAAAGTAAAAAGAAATTTGTGAGATTAATTTTAATAATACATGTAACCCAACATATGCAAAATAATATTCCAACATATACTCAGGATAAAAATTAAGATATCCTACGTTATTTCATTTGGCTGATGTCTTTAGGATTTGGTATGAATTTTCTGCATACTGCGCATCTATCTCCAATGGGCCTGGCCACATTTCAGTTGCCCAAAAGTCACCAGTGGCTCGCAACTATTATATTGAACCACATAGTCTGGACATTGGAGTAGTGGACAGAAAGCAATTGAGCCCCTTCTTCTAGGGCTCAGAGCAGGGGACAGTCAGGTGCAGAACACAGCCATTCCTCAGGAGCTTGTGGCCTCTGGAACCCAGAAGAGCTTGCAGGAGGGTCCAGGTGTCCCCCCAAAGGGTGCCTTAGAACTGAAGGGGACAGGGCAGCAGCTCCACATGTTCAAGACAGACACAGCAAAGGAGCTGTTTTAAGGAATCTGCCCACTCAATGCCCATTTGCTACCCCTCACTTTCATTATGGGAAAATAATCTATGCTGTTGTAGGTAAATGACCCAACCAGCAATTTATGAGCAGTCATTAATGTTCACCTCATGGCAGGACTAAAGGGGGAAACAGGCAAATTCTTCCCTCAAATGCACTTAGAAGCTGCACGGGAAGAGCTTCCCTGTAGCTCAGCAAGTAGCACAAGCAGTAGTGTCAGAAGGGACAGGAGCACAGGAAGAGGTAAGGCAGCCGCAGCTTTTATGTGGAGCAGGAAAGTTCAGCTTCTTGAATATAGAACATTCTGGAAAATTTGAGAGAGTAGCCTGTGCTAATACCTCGAAAAGGAAGCAGTGATGTTTTCCAGGGAGATTTTCTGAAACAATCTACTGCAAAATAAGCAGCATGCGCACCATGTGAGGAAAGCACTGGGCATTTAGCACTGTGTTCCTGCCTGTCTCCTTCCTGACCAACAGCAGAGGTATGTGGCAGGAGGGGAAGCTGGGGACAGCAAGGGGAGGACAGAGACTGTTTACCCTGTTATGTCTCTGGTCTGGGACTGACCTCTGGGGCAGGGCCACCCTTGATTGGGAACCTTTCTCAGGGTGAAAGGGTAGAAGGAAGTATTGTTTGGTCTTGCAGAACTCTAATAGTAAAACCATCCATCTTCTGGGTCCTGTAGCTCTGTTTTCCACATTATTTGAGGATAAATTCTTTCTTTTTATTATTCATACATGTTTGCGGTACGTAATAAGTATATTCATTGTGAGGAATTGGTACATCTACATGACACATTTTCATTCATTTTATGTCCCCTTCCCTTCTGTCCCTCCCATTTCCCTCCCTCTCTTGGCCCATAATTCTCAGTGAAATAAATCAGACACACAAGCTTAAATATGATATGGTTTCTTTTATACAAGGATCCCAAAGTATAAGTAAATTAGAGAGCAAAATAAAAGATAGATAACAGGAAATGAGAAACTTTTTGCGAATGGAAAAAGGACAAATTCTTAGACTAAGGCAAAAAGAAAAATTTACAAATGGACAGTTCAGGTTATTTTTATTGCTTAAGAAGATTCATCTAACAAGATAGTATCATTTTATGCCCTGGGTCATCCTTTCACATTTCTAGCTAATAATCACAAAGTATCTTTGCTAAGGTGTTTTTAAAATACGGAATGATCTTGGGGGTATTTTGGTGAATAAAAACCCCCTTGTCTAGTACTGAAAATTGAACCAAGGGCCTTCACATTGAGCTACAACCCCAACCTTTTTACTTTTTTTTTTTAATTTTGAAATCAGGTCTCACTAAGTCTCTAAATTGCCCAGGTTGGACTCAAACTTAAGATCCTCCTGCCTCAGCCTCCCAGAGTGCTGGAATTACAGGCATGAGCCACCATGCCTGTCCAGGAGACTTATTTTTTAAAATGAGTTTGCCATTTAATTTATGTTCTCATTTGGTTACCTTAATATTCCAAACTAAACCATAAAACCTCCATAGAGTTTGAGGTCTAAATGATTTAGATCAACACTATCTATCTATGCTTACTCCGATTGCTCCCCCTTACTTTGTGCTCAGACTTGCACCCAGGGCCTCGTGCACACTAACACCAGCTCTATTGTTACTGGAGTACTGAGATACTGTGCTCTTTCCAGGAGCCCTTTTCAGACTTTTGTTGTCTTGAATGAAAAACTGGACAGGAAACCAAGTAGTGAGCTTTTGCATTTATTGAAGGTAGAAAAAGGGGCCGGGCATGGTGGCACTCACCTGTAATCCCAGCAGAGTGCGTGTAGGCCAATTAAAGGTAGGGAAAGAAGTACAATCTGCAGAGTGCAGAGCGAATGGGTAAAAAGTTTGACAGCAGCCATGAGGTTAACGGCCAAGTCTTTCGTACTCCCATTCTGATGTCTTATCTAGGCCATTCTATCAAAAACCTGCTTGATCTTGTGTCAGAAGAATTGAAAATAGCAGTCTCTGATTGGTACCAGGTACAGGGCGTGGAAGCTGTTCTGTGCACGTGTCCTGGATTGCCATGATTGACAGGTCATGTCTACTTGCACAGCCAGTTTGCCACATACTAATCTCCTGCCTCACTACCACTGAATCTCATACCTATTTTCATATCCCCAAGCCTCATAGCTATTTTCTTGATAGGCTGAAGACTTCAAAGTCAGATAAATACAAGGTTCATTTTAAAAGGAAAACTTTTAAATTTTTAAAAATTCATTAGAGTAGAAGAAATTGCCATTAATCCCCTCAAAATATCCCCTCTCCTACTTCAAACACAATTATTTCATCTTCTTTGTGACTTTGTGAAACAGCTATCTTATTGGGTGGATAAGGGACAAGGACGTTTTCATATAAGCAATATGAGGTGTGATCAAAATACATGGCGAACATTTAAACTTTAAAACTTTTGCAGGAAAAGATGTATTGTCACTAATCTTCCTCAGAATACTCCCCCACTTCAAATGCACATATTATTCCTGTTTCCACTCTCTAAAGCACTTCTGCAAGTTCTTGTTGGATACCTTTATGAAGCAGTTCTGAGCAGGATTTAAAATTTACTAATTGGCATTCTATTTATCCGTGAGCCTGTCCTAGGTCTAGGCCCCTTGCTGGCGATGGGAGCTGATTCATAGTAAATGAATCTCTATGAATCACTGGTCCTGACCGAGGCCTGTAGTGGCCAATGAGGTCAGAGATACCTCAAAGGGCAAGGTAAAGAAGGTCGCAGCTGAGGACATATTATCTCCATAATTAATTATGTTAATAGAGACTGCCCTGCAGGAATCTTACTATGCAGCGCATCACAGTCCCATCACAAAGGCCATATTGAAGATAAAATAGTTCTCCTTTTCTGACATTCCTTCCTATTTGGAGATGTCCTTGAAGTGACCTCCAAGTCCTGCTCAGTTCCGGCACCACCCTCAGCACCTCCCTCAGTATCCCCTCTCTTTGTCTATTTGAAATTATATACGGGTGGTCCAGAGAAGCTCTTTGTCTTAGCTCTCATGATAGCTGCAGAGTCAAGAACTCTGCAGGGGCTTTGATCCTCCTGGAGCCCTAAAATCATAACACTTGTCTCAATTATTTAAGCCCTCGCCGTACACTCGTTTGGAAGATTGGGGATCTAAGCTGGGTCCCCAGTAAGTTCTCTTTAGTGTCTTTATGAGATGTGATCAAAACTGCATGTTGCTGCCAAATGCCATCCAACAGAAAGGCAGGCTGGGAAAACACTATGGTGTGTCCTCATCCATCTTACACACCAGAACTGGCATCATGTCACTTCGGGCTCCTTTCCAGAGTCAAAATAACTGAAAGGCAAACATTTTGAATGGATTTGAGAAGCCACAACAATGCAACTAATGACACACAGGAAAGAGGACTTCCAGAACCGCTTCAGAAAGCCTCAAGAACAATGGGATAAACGTGTTTGAAGTGAGGGGAGGGTTTTGAGGGGGATTAATAGCAATGGGTCTTTTACTGTAATTTTTGAAAATTTGAACACACACTGTGTTTTCAATCACACCACATGTAAAATAGCAGACCATCGTGCAAACAGCAGGCTCAATGCCAATACTACAAGGAAGAATCAAACATGCTTTATAACAGCTTAAAAACTTAAATGACTTAGGTTAGAAAAAGTCACTTGAATGCACGAGGTGATTGAAAACATGTAGTTAACAACAAGGAATTTTGTCAGAAAGCAAACCAGAAACCAGTGGAACTGATTGACCTGGTGGACCTCAATGACTACTTATTAAATAGGAGGCCAAACCAAAAATCATTTGTAAAAAGGCCTAGTGTCAGAACTATACCCAGGGCCCCAGTTGTTCAGATATTTTTGTTGTCAACAAATTTTCCAAACAAGTCCTGCTTCCTTCCTGTGTAGAAGTTTCTCATGGAGTTCATATTGGAACCTCCTCTAGCTTGTCTGGAGATAGCCGCTGCTTAGGGACTGATGTTTAGATGTGAGTTGATTTGTTTTATTACACTTCTATCCTTTAGGAAAAGCCAGTTTCCTTTCTAGCTGGCAGCATTCTGGGAGATAGTGGGCCAGCTCTGCCCTCTGTTGCCCAGGACCCCAATAAGGACAACTTTCAATGGGGGCCAGTCACTATTATAACCCTAGCACTTTTCAATGGGGAGGGTGGAGGCCAAACTTGCTACTTACATTTTCCAGTTTCTCTTGCAATTAATGTTGTAGAAAAGCTTTTCGGGAACTCTGGTTCCTGAAGAGAAGTCAACAGTAAAATTGGAGCAATGCAATTCTGTAAGTGGGACTCTAGGCATAGATTCAAATCACTGTACCACCGAGCCTGCCACTCTCTCTTCATTCTCCACCTCTGCCCTGCAGACTGTGTATGCCTCTTTTCAAAGCATTGTTTCCAAGACATTAAAATCCTGGCTCAAGTCGAAGATTTGATTCAGTATATTAATCCTGGAACCAATGAGTTGATAAAGGTGTTTTAGAGAGCAGTGGACAAACTATGTATTCGTAGACTTGAACAATGAAGAATGTACTGAGAATGCTGTACTAACATTCCAAATGGCTTCTTATCCTACAGTGCAGTAAAACTGTATCTTTTGGGCTTATCTTTGCTACCTGACAGAAATGACTTGCGTCTCTGCCAGACAAATTGTACACATGCAGTGTTAACTTCACAATGTCTGGGTTCTTTAATAAATGGTAAGTAGGCTGCCAAACACATGTGTCTTCCTGTTGACATTTGGGTAGTCAGTCACTGAAGTTAAGTCCAGTTAGCCTTGTGAAAGAATTGCCTGAACTCTCCTGGCTTTATTTCCAAAGTTTTGATTTTTTTGTTTTTTTGAGACAGGGTCTCACTATGTAATTCAAGCTGGTTTTGAACTCACCATGCAGCCCAGGCTGGCCTAAAGCTCTCAGTAATCCTTCTGCCTCAGCCTCCCAAGTGTTAAGATTTCAGGTGTGTGCCGCCACACCCAATGAATCATTTTTTTTAGTTCTTTATTAATCCTTTTCTGCTCTATTTTGATCCATAGTGAAGATGGTAGGAAGAGTATGCTCGCTTCATGACATGAGTTTTCTATACACACCAGAAATTCCAAGAATTGAGATGCATTTTGGTGTTGAGGTAGATGGGGTGGGGAAGGGAGACAGAGGCAACACTGTAACCAAACCTCAGTGACTTTTTCCATCTCAACTAACTGTACCTCTAGGACTAAATGTCCTATCAGAGTCTGATAATCAGGTTTGGGGAGCAGCTTATTAACTGCATTTGACTTTGAACAACATTCTACTAATGGGATCCTGCACATACTCATTTTTTTTCCTAGATAAGTACCTCTTAGTTTATCTCATGTTAATTGTGCAATTCTATGATACATGTTCATTTTCTGCAGGCCAAGGAGCACTCAGTAGGAATCTGAACAAAGGAAACAGCATCAAAAACCTTAGTTTTCAGCCAGGTCCAGGGGTGGGGGTTGAGGGATTGCTGAGAAGACAGGGAAAGAGCGAGTTGGAGGTTGTGATCTCCTAGGAAGGACCATGACCTTGAACAGTTAGAACTGGAAGGGGAGGAATGACTCAGGTTACAGAGACAGGCCCACAAGCAGCAGCATGTTCAGAAAGAGGAGACCTGTGCAGAGTTAGTTACAGGACTACCTGGATACCAAACTGTGTTTTAAGAATTAGCAAGAGCCATAGTGGTGCCTGTCTGTAATCCCAGTACTCTGGGAGGCTGAGGCAGGAGGATCACAAGTTTGAGCCCAGTCTGGGCAACTTAGTAAGAACCTGTCTCAAAAAATTTTTTTTAAAAAGCACTGGGACTATAACTCACTATGAAGGCCCTGAGCTCAATCTCCAGTACAGCCAGAAAAGAAAAAGGGAGAAAAAAAAACTAGCAAGAAAAATGCCTATAAAGAAGTGACATTACCAAGGGATGGGGGACAGGCCACCCTCGCCCAGGTGAGTTTTATATCTCTGAAATATTTTAGGACTGCCGGATCTTGGTGATAATAAAAAGCAGACTGACCCTTAGTTTCATTATTGTGTGGAAATAAACAAAGACCAGCCAAGGGCGTCAGCTACATTACTTGCTGTGCCATTGGCAGAAACTCAAAGACAGGCAGAGGGGAGAAGGAAGGCTGTGGAGGAGCTGTCGGGGTGTTTGGTGAAGAAGCTGGAGGCAGGACAATTAGAGGTTGTGTGTCTTAGGTGATTGCCAGGGGAGGATACACGCAGCTTTCTCTGGCAGAGACTGAGTTGGAATTGCAGACAAGAAATAGTGGAGCTGGCAGTCATTGACCAAATCTGACCATCCTGGGCAGATGTCATGGGTCACAGTTCTGTGGTCATATATGATATGGCCATTGCCCGCCTGTGCATTTAGCCTGCCAATTATTTGTAGATATCCTACTTTTATTTCTTTATTGCTTATACCCTAGCAGATAGCTCTCTTGGTATGATGTGGCTGTGAAGAGATCTGGCTGCAGTTGCACTGAATTGATACTGAATGTATCAGGTAACATTCACTAAAGGAACAGATATATAAAAGTTTACGAGGTTCTCTTATAATGGCCACCTGCAGAGTCAGATGTGGAAGAATAAAAGGTTCATCTGCATGCTGGAGAGCTGGAGGATCCAGTCAAAGGTCAAAGACCTGGAGCTCACTGCAGAATCCTGAGCAAGTCCACATCATGAAGCGGAAGGGTCTGCATTGGAGGGCTGAAGAGTCTGCATTGGAGGGTTAAAGAGTCTGCATTGGAAGCCTGGAGACTGATACCCAAAGGCAATGGAGGAGACTGCAGCTCCTCTGAAGAAGCAGAAGCGAGACTTCCTTCTTCTCTCCCTTATTATTCCATCCAGGCTATTGGTTGGTGTCACCCACACCCAGTATGGGTCTTCCATCTTCAGTAAGTCAATCACCTGCATACCTAGAACAATGCTAAACTAATCAGACAGGCATTTCTTACTCAAATTGACACCACAGTTAACTATTACACTGAATATGGGTAAAAGTTGTTATGGTTTGTGTCTAGATATCCTCCTAGAGCCTCCTGCAGTCATAGGTGGGGCTTTTTCAGAAGTGGCTGGATCTAGTGTGTGATTGATTTATGGTGTAATGCTGGGATTAAAGATACATGATTATTAAATTAGACCACTGATTGGTTAAGCACCACCCTAATCCTGGTAGTTTGGATAGGATAAAAAGGTCAGAAAGATGCCGTTAAGACCTCTTGCTGCTTTTGGGTGTCATGAACTATTTTCCTCTGTGATGCCTCTCTGCTTTAGCGCCAGACAACTGTGGACTGAAATTTTTACAAGCTGTGAGCTAAATAAACCTTTCCCTTCTTTAACTTTGGGTGTTGAGTATTTTGTCTCAACAACGAGAAAATTAACTAAGACAGATGTGAAAAAGAGAAGCAGATTTATCTCATAGCTATGTATGGGACATGCTGGCCATAAAGACACTCAACTCTGGAGCAATATCTACCTGGGTTTTGGTGATGTGTAGGCTGATCCAGGATATTCTTGACTTCATCACAGTCTCTTACACTCTCAATTTGTAACTCTCAGTAACTTGCAAACTTGTTGGCACATTGTGTCATAATTAAATCAGAATGTCTGTGTATGGGTCCCAGGTAGCAATAAGTTTATAAAATTCTCCAGTTTTTGTGTGGGAAACTGATGATACTGTGTAGGAAGTTTGAGAATGGGTGCTATAACCCTTGCTACTCAAAGTGGGGTCCCACAGTCACTAACAACATCTGCATCCTGGGGAAGTTGGGTGGAATTACTGAGTTCTGGGCTGCAGATGCCACCTAAGAAATCATGCATGACAACTAAACTCCAAGTAATTGGTGCACACTTTACAGTTTGAGGGGTGGGATGGGGGGCAGCTAAGCAATTGGCTGGGTGTGGCCTCCCTTGGAGGAGGAGAAGCCTTAAGATTACTTCCCGATTGCAGCCTCCCACTAAATTATCTTCTTCCTTCTACATCACTAGAGGCACAAGTTGAGGTTTTCTGTTGAAGAAACTGAGCAATTTGTCACCAGAGCTAGACTTTTGAAATGAAAATGAATAGCGTTCCAATCGACAGCGCACTTCTTATCAAAATTCCCAGAAACTTAAGGGAGGGAAAAGAAGACCAAAAGTAAAGTCCCCAAAAAACCAATTTTATCTTTCCTAGGAAAATCATTTAAGGTTGAAGAGTTAAAGGACTTCCCATTAGGTTATCCAAACAATTGAAATTTGTCCAAATAAAGCAGTGGCAAAAAGACCTTGGATTTATTCGTGTTTTAATAGTATTTTATAGGCAGGGTGTGGTGGTAAGTGCCTATAATTCCAGCACTCTGGGAGGCTAAGGCAGGAAGATCACAAGTTCTTTACAAGACCTTTTCTCAAAATTAAAAATCAAAAGGAGCTGCAGATGTAGCTCCCTGTGAGGGCCTTTGGGGTTAATCTCCAGTATGGCCTAAAAAGTCCAAACTAAAACGAACAAAACAAACAAAAAAACATGTATAGTATAGGAGAAAAGATTTAAGGTTAAATTAATAATAAAGAAATATTTATATTTGTTTGTCCATATGTAGAAGAGATATTCTTGTTTTGGCTGTGAAGTTTAAATTTATTTACTAGGCACAGTGGTGGTGAACCAAAAGCATGTGTGCCACAGCAGGGCATTTGCATCACTGAAAGCTCTAAAAGGTTCACCATCGCTGGACCAGCATTTTAAAGCAAATCAGGAAAGGCATGGATGTTTCTCTAGAACCCCACAAAAATGAAAGAGAGGTTGAGACTTCTTATTGCATCTCATAAACACTATAAACTCTACTTCTTAGCTTCTTTATAAGACATAGATTATATAAAGCAGTAATTACAACAGCATACTACTCAATTTCTAATGCATATATACATATAGTAGAGGTAGGAAATAGATCTAGGTAGAAATGAAGATTTATTTCTTACTGTAATTAAGTAAGCATATTATAAATATATTATAAAAAGATAAGATGTATTCATAAGCCCTGGATCAGTCACTAAGAAAAAAGCTAGAAAACAATAAAAAAAAGTTAAATGCCACTAAAGGAACTAAAATGATACACCAGAGCTGTTTGTGGTAGTTCATGCTAGTAATCCCAGCACTCTAGAGAAGATCACCACTAATTCAAGGACAGTGCAGGGAACATAGTGAGTTCAAGGTCAACCTGGACTACATAGCCAGATCCTGTCAACAACAAAGCAAAGCAAAGCAAAACAAAACAAAACATTACAACCAAAAAAGAAAGAAGTGACTGACATACTAGAAAATATCCACTTCTACAGAAATTCCTAAGGAGGAAGACAGGAACAAAAAATACCTCAGACACATACAAATAAAATAAAATAAAATGGTAGGTGTAAAGCCAACCATATCGATAATGACTATAAATGAATTAATTGGTCAAAAGATAATGATTGCCATACCATATAAAGAAAACAAGGTCCAACTATATGCTGTTCACAGGTGAAAACTTGGATCAAAAATTGTGAAGGTGTGGACAATTTAAGAATGGGGATGTATGTTGAGGATAGGGGAGCACATTTAATCTACTATATGTTGAGCACTGAAGTACAATAACTTTTTAAAATTAATTTTATTGGCATATTTTATTTTATTTTATTTTATTTTATTTTATTTTATTTTATTATTTTTTGGTACTGGGAATCAAACTCACAACCTCAGAATTGCCAGGCAGGTACTGTGTTGGCATATTTTAGATATATATAATGATCTTATTCATTAGAGGGAGTTTGTACCTGTACATGGAATATCTTGATTCTTCTTTTTATCCCAGTCCCCACTCCTCCTTTGAACCCTTCTTCCCTTTCTTATTTACAAAAGCTTTGTTCCCATTTTCGTTTTTCTATTCTTTTTTTCTTTTCCCTTTATTTCCCCTCCCCCACCCTTTGTTCCCCTTCCCATTTGAATATCCTCTTCCTACTCCCCAGTATCTATCATACATTTTGGCCCTTATTTATCCTTTCAGTTTCTCACACCAGAGAAACAATGTGATGCTTAAACATGCGTGTCCTATTTATTTCACCTAAGAGTATGGACTCTTTCTTTTACTTTTCCCTTCCTTCCTTTCCCCCTCCTACCTCCCTAGTTCCCCTTTCTATTTCACAATACCTGTTATACATTTTGGTCCTCATTTACACATTTGTTATGTCACACCAGAGAAACAATGCCATATTTACACATGCTTGTCCAGTTTGTTTCACAAAAGAGTATGGTCTCAAGGTACATCCATTTACCTAGAAATGTCTCAAGTTTAACCTTCTTTATGACTGAGTAGTACTCCATTGCACAAAAAAACTATATCTTTTTTATCCATTCCTCAGTTGTTGGGCACTTGAGTTGTTTCCAAGATTTAGCTATTACAAACTGTGCTGCTAGAAACACAGGTGCACATATATCACTGTGGTATGATGTTTTTAATTCTTTACCTAGAAGAGGAATAGCTGGGTCAAATGGGACCTTTAATCCTAGGTTTTGAGGAATCTCCCCACTGATCTCTACAGTGGTTGCAGCAGTCTACACTCCCACCAACAGTGGAAAAGTGTTCCTTTTTTCCCACAGTTGTGCCAGCATTTGTTATTGGTTGATTTCTTGATAATAACCATTCTTTCTGGGGTGAGGTGGAATTTCAGGGTTGTCTTAATGCGCATCTCTTGAAGGACAAGTGATGTTGAACATTTTTTCATGTATTTATTTGCTGTTTGTATTTCTTCATCTGAGAAGTGTGTATTCATCTTAGATAACTGTTTTTGAATTGGGTCTTTAAATTTGAGGGGGCCTGAGTTTTTTTCAATTCCTTATTTGTTCTCCATATTAATCCTTTCTCTAAGGGACAACTGGTTAAAATTTTTTCCCACTCTATGGGTTCACTTTTCGCTCTGTTGGTAATTTCTTTTGCTGTGCAAAAACTTTTTAAAAGGATAAGATCCCAGCTGATTCTTTGTAGTATTTTCCATGTGATCAGGATTTTAGTCATGAAATATTTGCCTACACATTCAAGAGTTCTACTTATTCTCTCTTCCAGCAGATTTAGTGTTTCTGTTTTAATATTTAGGTCTTCGATCCATTTTGATTTTAGTTTAGTGCATGGTGAGAGACATGGGTCTAGTTTTAGTTTTGGGGATGTGGAAAGTCAGTTTTTCCAGAGCCATTTATTAGAGAGGCTTTCTTCCAGTGAACGTGTTTGATCCCTTTGTCAAAGATAAGGTGTTTAAGTATGTCTGGATTGTTTCTGCATCTTCTAATCTGTTCCATTGATCCTCAGGTCTGGATTTTTTTGCTAGTACCATGCCAATTTTATCACAGTAGTTTTGTAGTATAATTTCAAGTCAGGAATTGTAATGACCCCTGCCTGGCCTTTGCTGCCTAGGATTGCTTTTGCTATTGTAGGCTTCTTCTGGTTCCAAATGAACTTTAAGAATGTTTTCTGTCGATCTATGAGGTATGCTAATGGTGTTGTCATTGAAATTGCATTAAATGTGTGCAACAATTTTGAGAGTATGACCATTTTCCCTATGTTTGTTCTTCCTACTCAAAAGCAAGGGATATATTTCCATTTTCTGATATTCTCTTCAATTTCCTTTTTTGGAATATTGTAATTTTCCATGTAGAAATCTTTTATGAAGTACGATAACTTTTTGCCTCAGTTACAACCCTTAGTTATGACAGACCCTGGCTCTCTAATATGGGGACAATTTCTAATGAGCAGCCTGCAAGATTCAAATGCCCTGCTTTCCTAATCAGTTTAAGAAGAGAGAGAAAAGATGAGGTCAGAAATGATGAAATTATAATTTTCAGAAACTAAAAAAATAATATTTTCAGCTACAATAAGTGAGCCTGTTTAAAGTAAGTCTTTTACTTAATTCACAAATGAAGGTGTTGGCCTTTTAAGACATTATAGCTGGTCCAAAGGAGAATACTTACATGTTTCCAGTCTCTGAAAGAAAGAATACTGAAAGAAGATCAAGTTAGCAACAAAAAAATGGTTAATATGTGATAGGATAAAACAATAAATTTGCTGGGTGTGGTGGCATTTGACACTCAGGAGCTTGAGGCAGGAGGATCTCTGAGAGTTTGAGCTAGCCTGGGCTATGTATTAAGTTTGAGGCTGACCTAAATTATATAGTAAGACCCTTTTTTTTAAAAAAAAGCCCTAACCCTAACCAACTACCCATGAATGTAATCATTATATGTCCCAAACATGAACTTAAAAAAATAATAATAATAATGAAAATAGGGAAGGATGATCTAGAAATGGAGGGACTGGGTGGGTAGGGAGAGGAAGGGGAATAAAAATAATCAAGATATGTTAAATACTTATACCTATTCCATAAGGTGAATGTACACATCATGCACTGCAAACATGGACTAATAAAAAAATAAAAATTAAGAATAAAATAAAAGAAAGCAACCCAAACATTTCCACTGGGAAGAAATCACTTACATCTCCACCTGACACAAATGTTTTTCAGCTTGTCAATTTTCTATGAGTTGTCATTTAACTTTATAAAGTCTTAAGGGTATGACGGGGGAAATAGTTAAACAGAAAGCAAGTTACCTACATTAGCTGCCCATAGATGGGCTTGGAGCTAGTACTCTAGCATGGTGTCAGAAGGGCACACTGTAATCTTTCTGTTGGAAAGTTTTCTTTCCACAAAAGCAGACTCGATTGTGAAATACATTTTAATATGGCAACAACAACAATCACAGGGTTAGTATTTCCTGCTGGCCCCTGTCCAGGTACTCTTCTGAGCACTTTACATGCTTTATTTCACTTCCTCCTCTCTGTAATACTAAGGGATGAGTGAATAATGATTAGCTCCAACTTCAGATGAGAAAATTAAGGCTCAGAAAAATTAAGTAGGCTGCCCAACATCACTGATCCAGTAAAGGGTATAGCCAGGATTTGAACTTGTGGTTTCATATACTTCAAAAGCCTTTGTATTTCACAAAGAGGGTTTCAAAAATATTTTTGTACCTACAATAGTGTCTTGAACATAACACATGCTTCTAGTGAAGTAATTGGAGTTCCAACCAATACAAGTAAAAAAATAATAGTTAACAAATAATTTTGGAAGCTCCTGGTTAGGGTTAGGGTTAGGATTGTTTTTAGACATGCTCTCACTATGTAGTTCAGGTTGGTCTTAGCCAACCTGAACCTCAGGTTGGTACATAGCCCAAGCTGGCTCAAACTCACAGTGGTCCTCATCATTTTATTCTATCATATATTAACTAACCATTTTTGTCTCTAACTTGATCTTCTTTCAACATTCCTTCTTTCAGGGACTAGAAACACTTAGGTCTTAGGTATCCTCCTCTGGACTAGCTATAGTGCCTTAAAGGGCCAGCACCTTCTCTTTTCCCAGGTTCTTCTCCCACTTAGGTCGGGGTACAGGAAGTTATGCAATGGTTGCATCATTCCCAAAATACTATACAAGTTAGGACCCAGCATGGAGAGAAATCTTCACTCTTTATCACAAAGTACTGGCAGTGGAAATGTACTAGTCCTTGTCACAGGGGTTAAATTGGAACATTCCATCATCTATTTCATCAAGGTGTTTAAAAGAACTTTGTGGACAACAATCATTCATTAGATCAACTGAGGAAGTGGATGAATATAAACTTAAAATTTTATTTTTTTACAGATGGAAGAACAGATAAGTTAAACAAGCTCAGGACCATGGAGGAAGTCCTTGAAAGAATGAAGAAAACAACTCAGTTTTTTTTTCCCCTTGAAACTTAGGAGTTTTAACTATTGAATAGTCCCTCCCAAATTTGTCTCTTCCTTTTCAATTTGTCCTTTCTTAAGCCATTAAAGATAGCAGATTATAAATGGGAGGTGAAAAACAAATCTTGAACATGTCTGGCACTGACAAATCTCTTGGTTCAGTGAAAGCTTTGTGTATTTCCATGAGAGTGACCTTGTTCAGCAAGATGCAGTTGCCAAACACCTGGCCTGTGTCACATACTCCAAGCTAAAAAAGCAAAGCCGTGGGAATCCAGAGCCATCTGTGATCACGTGCTGGAGAAGGGCTGAAGTTAGTAATCAAAAGGATTCTATCTAGATGGTCTCTCCCCGGAACTGTGCACCAACCGGTTTCTTTCCACTTGAGTAGCTAGAGAGCGAGCAGGGATTCTGTGGAGCTGGAGCTGCCATGTTGTCACATTCACTCTCATCTTCAGGGGCACCTTGGTACTGAGCCAGACGAGCAGTCTGAAGCTTCAGTTTCATAGTGCACATCACAGCAACACCTGGGTTTTGTCCCTGGAGCTGGCTTAGACCGCAAGGCGATGGTGAGCAGGTTGCTGGCTTGACCTGTCCTTTATCCAGAGAATCACAGGGCTTCTACGCATTTGAACAAACCCTTGACGCCTGGGCACCAGCGAGGGGAAAGAGGAAGGAGGGTAAGGAGGAGAAGGGTGAGAGTTGCAACAGCAGCAGAGCCTCTCAGTCAGAGCAGACAGCTTTGAGAGCCGTGCAAACTCTGTCAGGAGCGCTCAGCTCCACTGCAGTCCTGTGAGAGCAGCCAGAGAGAGTGCATTCACAAATGGGTGTGGCTGGACCCCAATAATACTTCATTTACAAAAAGAGATGGTTGCCTGGATTTTGCCCTCAGGCTATAATTTGCCTCCCACTGAATTAGAAAAGCTGGCACGGCAAACAGGACTTGACCTTGAGCCTGAACTTTATAGCTCCAGATATCACAGCCTGAATTGGAATTTCTTGTCTTTTGAACATCACAGCAAGTGGGTGCTTTCAAATCTTTTTTTTAAGCAGGCAGATTTGCACAAATTAAGCACATTCATGTAACCAGCACCCGAGTTACAAAACACAGAGATCCTCCCCATTCCCTCCAAAGTGCACCATGAAGACCTCAGAACCTGTCCTTGTCTCCGTGAGTAGTTGCAAATCATTCAGTTCTACAACTCATCGGGTTCTACAACTAGGTGTTGCTACGTTGTGTAAATATAGCACCATCTACTTACCTATTCTATTGCTATGAACAGCACATAGTTTCCAGTCTTTGCTGTCATAGTGATAATATAAAAACTGTAATCTGTGTGCTTCAGTGCACAGATGTGCAAATATTGGTAAGTCTCTAAAAGTAGAGCGCTACTGTTAGGACAGCATTAGTAGACACCTACCAACTGTTTGCCATAGTAGTAGCCTGAGTCCCAACCTTGGCTGGCAGTTTCAGGGGGGAAAGTCTCAGTGACAATCCTACGGAAGTCCACCAGGGCCTAATTTCCCTTCATCTTTGCTAAGTGGCATTTTTCATCTTTCTCATTGCAGCCATTCTAGTGGGTAACTCATCTCACTGTGGCATTTATCCTCATTTCCCTGAGTGCTAATATAATTGAGCAACATTCGTTTTCCTTTTTAGCCATTTAGATATTATTATTATTATTACTATTACTATTATTATTATTATTGTGTGTATGTGTGAAGTGTCTCCTCAGATCTTTTGCCCATTTTCTTATTGTGGTGCTTGTGTATTTCTTACTAATTTTAAGAATATTCCTACCCCTGAATTCTAGTTGTATTGCTGTGTAATAGGTTGCCAAAACTTAATACCATAAAACAACAAGAAGCATTTTCTGGGGGCTAGAAATCTGGGAACAGTTGGTTGGGCTCGTTCTGGCTTGAACTCTCTCCACAAATTAAAGTCAGATGTCAGCAGGAGCTTCAGTCCTCCAAGAGACTTGACAGGGCTGGGAGGTCCCTCTTCCAAGATGGTGCACTTGCACGGCTTGTAAGTTCATGCTGGCTGTTGGTATGAGGCCTCCATTCCATCCCCATGTGGCTCTCTTCACAGGGCTGCTTATGTGCCCACATGGCAGGGTGGTTGGCTTCTCTAAAAGTGACCGATCTGCCAAGTGTGATGGCGCATGCCTGAAATCCCAGCACTCAAGAGGCTGGGGCAGGAGGATGGCCAAAATTTCAAGGCCATCCTGTGCTGCATAGTGAGTTCAAGACCAACCTGGACTGCACAATGAGACAGTGAGACTCTGAAAAAATAAAAGCAAGCAATCTAAGAGAGCAAGGTAGTGGGCACAGTGACCTCTCCGTGGTAGCCTAGGATGTCACATATCCTCGCCTCTGCCATATCGCATCTGTGGCACAGACCAGCCCTGACTCCTGTGGGGCACCACTGACTATACTTGAGCATACATAGCATGAGAGGAGAACTCTTGGAGGCAATTTTGGAAGCTGGCTACCACATGAGTCCATTGCGTATCAGGTCATTTCTGGAGAAACAGGAAAGAAATAAAAGGCAAGTATGAGAAAGAAATCCTTTGGGATGTACCTTCATTTGTGCTAAAATGCCTTCCCTTCTCATCTGACTTCTTAGCCATTTTTCCAGCCTCAGTTCAGGTCCCCAGTGCAATAATGTCTCTGCGGCTTCATGTTTATGAGCTTGGACACGCAGGGTGCCAAGAGACGCTGTCTGCCAGTTGATATGATTTTTCAGGATCCCCAGAAGTTGCTGGTCTCTTGCAACATTCTGTTCTACTAAATCAGGCCTGAAATCCTGCTTTCACACTTTTTGAATTAAGATTTGAGTTTTCTCTTGAAGCAAGCATCTTTTCAAGGCTGGAATGTTATGACTTGCTATGAGTCACTTATCCTTTAGCTACTAAAGAGTCATCCAAGGGGTGATTTTCAGGCTAGGGAGAGGCACCAGGCACCTGAGCTGATAAGGAGATGAGGAATTTCTCAGCCAGATAAGGCCCCTTGCCTCAGAACCAAAATGGAAGGAGGCCCTTGCCCACAGAGGCATGAAAATACAAGATGCACATTGCAGAGTGAAGACCTTCTTACATCGTGTACCCTATTTGCCTCACCGTAGCCCTGGTCCTGGTTGGCAGCTCCTGGTGGCACACAATGCTTTCTGTTTCCGTTGTACCTAGGCCTACCCTGTGCACACACAGTTGTGATTAACCATCCCAATGACAGCAACTTCGGGGTTAGGTGAGATGTTGTTGCCATTTGTCAGCAATTCTACATGGTTCAGTGTAATATGATTTACTAACTTACTTATTGCCAGACACTTTGCTCACATAATTTTTAATCCTCCCAACAACTTCTGCAAGATATGCGTCCTTCTCATTTGAAGACTAAGGAAAATGAAGTTCATCAAAGTTACAAAACTCTCCCAAGTTCGCATAGTTGGTAAGAGGCAGTGACAGGAGTAGGTTGGCCTAAATCCCACACCTGCAGTCTTTCCCTCTTACTATGCTTACCAGGAGAGATACAAATTGACAGCTATGGGTGTGGTGTAACTTGAGGCCATTTGAGCAGAGGTTGATTATATTAGCAGTGACCTACAATGACCCATGTTATGCAAACATATACGTGCCACTTGTTGAGTGAAGTAGGAACATCAAAGTGTTTGCAGAAGCCAGAATGGGGATCAATGGCCACAGCACCCCAAGCATGCTTAGTTTTGATAGCTAAACAGGGTCCAGCCTGGTTAGTACTTGAATGGGAGAAGACAGCATGGGCAGGGGGAGCTAGTGAAAGTCCCTGGGCATGATTAATAGCAGTGGAGGGAGGGCCTATTGATGGAGTTATTGATGGAACAGGGTGGATCTGTGTCCACGGAGAACTGCAAAGTCTTTCCATACAGCTCCCTGCTTCTGAGTAATGAGGCAGTCAAGCGTTTGTCCATTTTCTACAGAAAGGAGGGATGCTATTTATCTCATTTTTGTATATGAGAATGTGATGTTATTAATAAGCAAGGCTACTGGGAAATTTTGTTTTGAGCTCTAAGAGCCACTGTGAGTTTTAGCTTGCAAAAAAAAAAGACACGCTGCTGCGGATTTAGCTCGGGATAAGTGCCTGCCTGGCAAGCGCAAGGCTGTAAGTTCAATCCCCAGTACAAAAAAAAAAAAAAAAAAAAAAAAAAAAGACATGCCGTTATCCAATGGGATCAGTATCCTTTGCTTTTTTAGAGTAAATCATACGAAAGTGTAGGTCAAAATTGCCGAATGTTGTCAGTTTCATCTGGTCCGAGCTAATTAAAAATAAGGTCAGCAAACTTTTTCGGCAAAGCACCAGGGAGCCTACACTTTAAGCTTTGCCAGCCTTAAAGGTCTCTGTCACTCTGTTACACAACTCCGTGAAGCAGCCATAGAAAATATGTACAGAAATGGACATGGCTATGTTCCAATTAAAATTTTATTTTCAAAAGTAGTCAAAAGGCTGGACATAGCTTGAGGCCAGTGTTCACCAACTCCCTGATCTAGAGGCAGCCCTCAAATGTGATCATTTCGAATGTTTGCTTTGCGAGTTTTGGTGGTGGTAGGCTTCTCTTTTGTTTTTTCTTTTTATGATTGTTTAAATATTAAATGACAAGAATAAAAAAATGATAAGTGCGGGGATTAAAAAAAAACTGGATCAGTGGTAACGAACCTATGGCATGTGTGGCACCGTGGGATGTTTGCATCATTGAAAACTCTGAAAGGTTCGCCATCACTGTGCTAGATGGTGTAAAGCTTCTTTGAAGCACAGAGAAATGATTTGGCTACAATGTATACAACTTAAAGGGTCAGCTGTTTTCACTCTGCGTGGCTAGATGGAAGAGCCATCCAGTCTCATAATGAGTTCCAAGCTTCAGTTTGGTATTTCAAAAATAGAACTTGTTGCTGGAACATGTATGGAGGGGATGCTAAATAAATGTCATGGGCCAAATGTGTCATGTGCCCAATGGTATTATTAGGCAATACAAAAGAACCTTTGATATATATATATATATTCAATTTTAAGTGTACAAATAAGAAAAGGGTATATAGCCGGGCATGGTGGCGCATGCCTTTAATCCCAGCACTCGGGAGGCTGAGGTAGGAGGAGCGTTGTGAGTTCAAGGCTGGCTTGGGCTACAATACGAGCACAAACCTGGCCTTAGCTACATAGCGTGACCCTGTCTCAAAAAACCAGGGCCGGGAGTTTGGCTCAGTGGCTTTAGTGTCTGTCTGGCAGGTGCGAGGTCTTGAGTTTGATCCCTGGTGCAGCAAAAAAAAAAAAAAAAAAAAAGTATATAAAGAAGAAATGTTGAAAGAATAAGTAAGTGAATGTATAACATAGCTATATTTGAATGTAGTGGAGGGCACCAGCATATGTATGCACACTCACTTGCAATAGCATTGAGATTGCTGTCATGGACTTCGATTCTAGGTCTTCTTTAACTATTGAACATTAGACAAATCTCTGGGCCTTCATGGCAACTCCTTTGTCACTATAAAATAGAGGTTAGATGAGATTGGAACTTTGCAAACATACTTGTCTGCTGGGGCCAGGCTGGTAATGTTCTACTAAGGAGATAAACACAGTGTAAGACAGTAGTTGTTAAGTGATTGTACTATAATCTGCTTTCTCATTCTTCCTTTTAGAACAAGATAACAATAATATTTGCTAAATATATCTTTGGCCTGTGGGTTACCATCCTGTGACACTAAGACCTAGAGTAGGGTTTCTCCATTTCCGCACTGTTGACATTTTGTTCCAGATAACTTTTTATTTTGGGGAGGAAGATGGCCCTGTGCATTATAAGATGTTCAGCAGCATCCCTGGCTTCTACACAACAGATGCCGGCAACACCTACCCTAGCCCTTAAGCAGTGCCAATGGAAAGTATCTCCAGACACTGCCAAGTGTCTCCTAAGTAGCCAAATTGGCCCTGGATGAAAACCACGGATGCTTTAAGAGAACTGTGCAAAGATGGGTTTTGAATCATAGATTGTGTCTGCACTTTTTTTTTTTTTTTTGGTATTGGGGATTGAACTCACAACCCCACACCTGCCAGGCAGGTGCTTATGCCGCTGAGCTAAATCCCTGACCCTGTCAATGCTGCTTAAAGTTAAAGTGCAGTCCGTGGATCAACAGCATTGGTGTGTTACTTGGGGGCTTCTTAGAAATGCAAGTTCGTAGGCTCCACTTGGCACCTACAGACTCAGACTGTATGTGGCTGTGTCTCAGAAGCACTGGGAGTAGATTCTTAGGGAACAATTCAAACTTTTCTTTCCTCCAGAATGTGAGTGAGTGTACATGAGTGATTAGGATTCTAACTAGAAGGGTGGAGAGCAGGATGTTGGAGGAAAATGAGCACAAGTGTCCTTTATTTTTCATCAGAGAGAAGGGGAAGAAGGGAGGGAAGACATAGATTTTAGTGGCATTTCATGGATGGCCTTTAAGAGTTTTAAATAAAATAGATCTCCTTAAATGATCTCTGCTGCCTACTTACCTCTATATGGTATCCTGGCTCTCTTAATAGGTTCGGACCACGTATCTACGTGGTTAAGGGCCAACCCCTGTGGTTGACACTCCAGAATAATCTTGCCATCACCAACGACTGTGAGTCCTCCACCTTCTCTGCTTCTGGTGTATTATGGTTTAGATCCACAATGACAACGCTCACCATCATGTGCTTCAAAGGTGATTGAATTATGGGGACAAATAGTTGATTTGCCCCCATAAAGGGGAGGTGATGTCTAGTTGGAAGAGGTGGGTCACTGTGGCTGTAACCTGAAAGGGTATATATCCCTTCCTGGCTCTTCATTTATCTCTGCTTCCAGGCTGCCATGAGCGGAGCAGCTTTTCCTCCGTTACACCCTTCTGCTCTGCTGCCCTGCTTTGGAACCAGATGAGTAAAGACTGAACCATGAGCCAAAATGAGCTTCTCCTCCTTTCAGTTGTGGGTGTTAGGTATTTTGTCCCAGCAACAAGGAGAGTGACTAAGACATGGTGCCAAGAACTCACTTTCTCCTCCTGCTCACTGTTTCTCCAGCAGAGTATACTTCCACCTCTTCTCTGCCAACCAGGAGTTAGCTCCGGACTCAAGCCAGGGCTTTCTGATCCTCCCAAGAGTTCTCAAGTTAGATCTAGAAAGTGAACTTGAGAAAATAATTTTCATATACAGAGATAGGCACAGGTTGAAATAGGGAAAGCTGATGGCATTTGAGCTGGTTCCAACTGTTCTTGCATGCTTCTGGTGGTCCCAGTATGTGCCAGTAAATGCCTCCTCTTTCTGGTTAAGATTATTTGAGTCAACTTTCTGTCACTTGCAACCACAAAGTCCTGATGACTACACAGTTCACCAACAGTAATCTAGCAAATACGATTAGATATGATTGCCTAGCACCTACTAAGGACTGTGACTTGGATTTAGGATTTTAAAGTATATTACAGAATAATCATACTCCACTCATTTTTCTTTAGGTTTACAGACTATTAGTTACATTTTTTTCTCATTTTAGGTATTGAATGCAGCCCATTTTTAACTTTTTATTTTGAGACTGTGTCTTGCTAAGTCATCAAGTTGTCCAGAATGGACCAGAGCTCACCATCTTCCTGCTTTGGCCTCCCAAAGTGCTGGAATTACAGGCATGCACTCCTACATCTAGCTTTTTTTTCTGGACTGGGGATGGAATCCAAGGTCTGACATATGCTAGGCAAGTGCTCGACCACTGAGTTACATCTCTAGCCCCCATCACGATTATTTATCACAGGGGCTCCATGCTAAAAGAAACCTTTGAATATTATTGTTTTATTTACAGTTTGGTTATGAAAAACATCTCCTTTCTCATATCATCACTGACTTAGAAAAGAAATTATATATTGCTTAGAATTTTTTTTGTTTAAAGAACTGGACCCCAACAAATAACCTACAAGGCACGACATTTGTGATTGTGTGTGTGTGTGTGTGTGTGTGTGTGTGTGTGTCTGGGAAGTTATGTCCTGACGCAGCAAGGAGCTAGTCTTTGTGCTTTGGTTCTTTCTGCCTTTGATGAAAGAATTCACTCAAGACACATAGGCAGGTGTGCAGAAATGCAGGCAGAGTTTATTGCAAAGCAGATATACAGAGAGTTATTCCTTCAGAGAAGGTGGGCGGGACCGTGAAGCTATCTGCTTCGGGTGGGAGTTCAGATGTCTTACCCAAAGACAGAAGAGTCATGCCTGGAGTTCAGGGAACTATGATGATTGTTGCTGTTTTATCTACACAATTTATGTGTTATGGCTTGCGTCTAGATGTCCCACCAAAGCCTCCTGCAGTCATAGGCAGCATTTTTTCACAGTTGGCTGGATCTAGAGTGTGGGAACCTGGAATTGATCCATGGTGCAATGATAAGCTCAAGGACACTAGAACTCAGCGTGTGAGTTCTTCCCGCCCTAAGTAGTCTTAATAAAATAAAAGGGGCAAAAAGACACTGTTAAGGCCCCTTGTTGCTTTTGCTGACTTTGCCTGCATTGAACTGTTTTTCTCCTCTGAGATGCCCCTCTGCCATGTGCCACTCTGCCTTGGAGTCAGCCAGCTATGGACTGAAACCTCTATGAACTGTGGGCTAAATAAAGCTTCCCTTCCTTACTGTGTGAGTGCTGAGTATTTTGTCTCAGCAGGAAAAGTAACTATGACAATATGCTTATTGACATTTTTCTTACAGGCTGCTTTGGGATGTCCGTATCTCAAAATGCATTCCTTGTTCTTTTCAGATGGTCAGTGCTCCTTCAGGGACCATAATCATATGAGAAACTTACAAAAGAGATTTATAAAAGAAAAAATTTTCATCTAGATCAGATCTCAGCCCAAGGCTTTAAGATCATTAAAGAATTCCCTTTTGTGGTATCACTGAACCGTAGGCCATAGCACCCTGAATACTGTAGGTCTTGTTCTGGAAATAGAAGGCCTGATATCAGAGTGAAAATGTAGAATATACAACCTTAGCATGTCATTGTGCTCCATGCTACCATTATTTGGGTCTGAGGACTAATAAATGATTATAAATATAAAGATATTATATACTGAGATCTTCATTTAACTATAACTGTCAAGGCATTCTCTTGTGGGTCCCCTTTGGTCCCTCAGGCCTACTAATGTCTAACTACCTGCCTGACATTTGTATGTGCAATAAATATTCACTGAAAGACATTTGGCAAATCCAGAAAGGAAAATGAAGAAAATCAAACTGATCCATGATCCTTCTATTCAAGATAACCGTGATTCATGATTAATACTTTTTGTTTCTTTAATTTTTTTTACCCTCCCACATGAAAGTTTTAAAGTATCTCAGCTCTGGAAATCATCATATACAATATAAATAGGATGAACCTATTTGTTGTGCCGAGCTCTTTACACAATAACCTAACCATGCCTGATCTATGATCTCTAGATGCTTCCAATCTAAGAGAGTTTGCAAACTGTTTCTGCCCCAAATCAAGCATTTTAGACTTTGAGGGTCATACCATCCTGTGGTAACTACTCTAGTCTTGCTCCCATGGTGGGAAAGCAGCCATAAATAATCTGTAAATAAGTGTGTGTGGCTGTGTTTCAATGAAACTACTTACCAAATCAGGCATGCAGACTGAGTCTAAGCAAGACCAGCCGGTCAGCACTGTAATGCCAATGAATAAAAGACATCTCCTATACTGAACAACTATTGTTGCACTTCGTAAAGAATGAAGAGAACTGTAGAGCCACCAGAGCCTCCATGAAAGAAAAGAGGAATAAGTGTCATTTGGAATAAAATCTACACCCTCAAGTAGTCTCACATTCTCACTTATACATACGTGTACGAGGAAAGGATTCCAGGACAATAAGCCAATTGGATGTCTTAAGGCTCAGATTCATAGCCAGACTCACTGGAACTTGGCTTGCATATGCCTGCCAGTAAAGCCAGGAGAAGCTGCATTGCTACTTATCTGGAGACAGCGCCTCACTTTATTACCATATATTTCTTTTTGTGCAAACTGAGGAAGAAGGCCATCACTGAGGTTTGAGTGACCTTGACCACACTGAACAGTCCCCAGTTTTCTCTGGTTCTAGGGCATTGATGATGAATGGGGACAATCCCAAAACTCCCTGGAGTTTTGGTTTTCCTCTGCAACAAGCCCAGAGCCTGGTGCTAAAAGGCACTTCTGTGCTCTGTGCTGGAGTCCTATTGGCTTCCCAGCAAGCATGGGGCAAGGGCAAATTGTTACTGTACCATCCTTCAAAGTGAAGGCATGATCCCATCAAGACTTGACTTGTTGGTGAGCCTTCTGTTCCCCTGATGGGACTCACTCATGGGATGAATTCTAGCCAAGATACCCCAAGAAGCAGGCCCGAAACAAAAGGTTGTAATAATGATTCCCCAGGGCAGTAGAAACTTGCCTGAGAATTTAGTCTGGAGAACCTCAGGGCTGGTTCTCGGTGGGAAAGCTAAAGGGAAGCAGGAGAAAGGCTGAAACTGAGGCTTTGCAGAAAGACACGCAGGACCAGGTCAAGAATGAGAGGCAGATAAGGAGAAACTAGAATAGGGGCTGAAATTCACTAATTGGGAGGTTGCAGAAAATCAAGGGAAGACTGGGGCTTAGAAGATCAGGATTTGGGGCCTGGGAATAAGCAAGAAGAACCTAAATTGTTTATAAATTTGCCCCAAAGTTTAATCCAGCAGAGATCAGTTAACTACCCTCATGGTGGGGGCAGAACTCTGATCTCAGAACTCCAGTATACATAAGAATAATTTGAGGAAGCCAGGCATGAAAGTGCACATCTGTAATCTAGCCTGTTTTAAATGCTGAGTGCACATTGTGGAGGACCACCGAGACAGCTCCTCCCGAAAGAAGATCATTTGTCTCCATTTTGGCTGACCCTTTCCCTAATTCTGTGTGCTGATATGTTCAGAGCTGATTAGGAAATTACTCTACCATCTCAATTGGCTTTAAACGATGCAAATGGGTCTAGCCCAGGCACTGATGTATACCCTTTAAAGCAATGCAACAAGTCAGTGATGCCCCACCTATAACTCCCTACTACTAATTGTGAGTTAGGCAGAAAGATGCCCTGTCGGCTGGGATTGAACCTCAAAGAAAAGACCATGACATCCCAAGGCAAAAAGACCAGACATCAAAGCTAAAGCAACCAACCCAAAACACAAGCTACTTCCTCAAACTGTGTTGTACGGATTCCTCCAAACTTAGAGACTACCTGTTGCCAAAATCTGCTACTCCTGCGTCTGAATTCAAATCTGGTACCTCTCTCTACATATTGTAGAGATGCTGTTGTGTCTTCTATCTAACTCATAGTACTCACATACTTCCCACCATTCTCACAGTCACTCAACCCCGAGCCACTCCCCTCTTCATGAATTAATAGAACCTAGATTTGGCCCCTGGGTCATGGCCTTTGTTATGGTTAGTCATTGTTCCAATTGGTCTTAGGACCCACTTGGCTCTCCACAACTGCAGATATGTCTCCTTCTCTTTATTCTTGCCATGGGTTGCAATCAAAGTGGTAGATTAAAATTTACTTACTAGAATTCCAATAACTTTTCCCTGGGATTACAAGCATAAACTCCTTCGGACCCTGATGAGGTGTGAATGGGCTCACCATACACATGAAACAGGAGTCCACTGGAGATGGTGGATTTTGTCCTCCATCTCTCTAGAGGATGAAGCTCTAATTTATGCTGCTGGTCCTAAAGCCTCCTCTGTGGATCTGAAGGACCCAGGCCTAGGTGATACAGGGTAGCAAGTAAACCACATCTCATCAGTTGGCCCAAAGCTCCTTTTGTTGGCTGAAGGTCCTTCTTGAATTATCTCTGCCTGTGTGAATCTTGCCAGGCCTGGTGTTCTGATGCTAGATTCTGTGAGCTGGACCAGGAGCTATGTAAACAGAGATCCTTTCAGCAGTGCCTCCTTTTCCATCTTACTCTCTCAAGCCACACTACCCCTACATTTACAGATTTCCTTTTTGTGTGGGACTGTGCTACTGTACCATCATATTGCGCGACTTCTATGTATGAGGAAGAGAGGACTAGCCAAGCACCGTGGTGCATGCCTGTAATCACAACACTCAGGAGATTGAGGCAAGAAGATTGCTGTGAGTTTGAGGCCAGCCTGGGTGACGTGGGAATTAATGTGCACATCACAATTTGAGACTCTAAAGCAAACACTTGGGTCCACAATTTGTATTCAAAACAATACTTTGGCCAGAACCCATTGGGATTAGGTCAGCTTCTAGGATCAGGAGCAAGAGATTAAACTTCCATAAATTTTAACTCTTTTCCTGGACATTCCAGGCTATTTACTTTATAAGAAAGTAAAGATGGACAATAGGCTTAGAACGAAAAAAGAAAACAACTAAAAGCTACTTTACTTCTAATACATACTCTTTATTAATTATGAATGCACTCACACTGCCTCCAAAACAGTTTTTAAAAATATGAGAAGTTGTAGCAGATTTTATTTCAAAGAAAACAAACCAGCCATGGCAATATTTCTCATCCCTTCCAGAATCTTTCTATTTTCTTACTAAAAGACAGAATCTATTCTACTTCCCCGGGAGAAGGATTGTGTTTCTACTCTGAAGAAAGAATGTGGCAGAAGTGATGCTGACCATATTCTAAGGCTAGATCATAAATGGCAGCATAGGCTCACTAGGCAACTATGGTAGATTGTGATTCATCAGGTCTTTCTAGAGTGGGGCCCAAGATTTTGTATTTCTAGCAAATTCCTATGTAATGTCAAAACTGGTTTTTCCAGGGCCACACTATGATAAATAAGTATGTAAGATATCTTTGATGACTTTTGTGCAATACATAAAAAGGAGTTTCATAAAGCTGTTCTTACAAGAGTTGTTTATTATAAACTAAATGTACAAAGCAGAAGCAAATTTACTGGATGAACTGTGCAGGGCCCCAACAACGACAGTCAAGTACAAAACCTGCTGGTGCATTGTATTGATATAAGGGTAAATTTTACTCATTTCTTTTAAGCAATCCCTCCAAAACATTATTTCTTGTAAATGTGCTCGTGCTAAGGTTTGCAGAGCAGAATGTTCAAGGTTACATCCCTAATGCAGATGCAGTGCCAGACACTGTCTGTTGCCAATTAAGGCGAGATCCATATGTTCGAAGCATTAAAAAGATAGGAGAGAGTTAAGGTCATCTCGGGAAATTTAAAATGCCAATCCGAGATAGGCGTTTAGATGAATGTTCACACAGCCATCACTTGGGGGAAATTAATCAAAGAACAGGTCCAATGTATTAGTCAGAGTTCTCCAGAGAAACAGTACCAATAGAATATAAAGGGATATATAAGAAGAAATTTATTACAGAAGTTGGTTCACATGGTTATGGAGGTCAAGAAATCCCACAACGTGCACTCTGCAGGCTGGAGAACCAGGAAAGCCAGTGGTGTATTCAGTGATGCCTGAAGTTTGACAACCAGGGGAGCTGAAGGTGTAACTCCCAGTCCAAGGCCAAAAGCCTGAGAACCACAGATGGAGTTCAGTGGGGGCAGGTACGGTGAAGTTGGGGAGTAACGTGCTGTTGTAAGTCTTGGAGTCTGAGAAACTGAAAGCCAAAAGCTCCAATGTCCAGTGGCATCAAAATGGATGCTTTAGCTCAGAAAGAGGGCAAATTTGCCCTTCTCCTGCCTTTTATTTTGTTCTATCTGGGCTTTCAACAAATTGGATGATGTCCATCCATATTGAATGACTGGATTTTCTTTCCTTAGTTTACTGACACAAATGCTCATCTTTTCTGGGTACACCCTAACAGACACACTCAGAAGTAAAATTTTACTGGCTATCCTGGCATCTTTAATGCAGGCAAGTTGACAAAAATTAACTGGTACGTCTATGGAAAGAGTCAGTAGCTCCCTCAACAAATAGTGCTGGATAAATGGATAACCAAAACCTCATATATTGCCCACTTTGCAATCAAAGGAACTCTTCACAGTGAGTATTATCTGCTGTCTCTTGGGGACTTTTGGTACTGAGCTTGACCTTAAAGGTTACAAAAATACAGATTTTACATAAGCCATTAATATAACTTAGCATGTAACTGATTTCCACCAATGGAGGCAAAGGCTGAGAGATGAGCAATGGAAGCTGCAAACAACTGAGCATTTTCCTTCATGCATTTCTCTAAAAGTATTAGGGCTATAAGAATGGTCCATTATCGACTGATGTTCCAAAAGCCTGCCTGTTCCTCATGGAGAATATTGGACTGATAAATATGGATTTACAATCCAAAGGAGGATACAGACAAAGAATGAAAAGTTTGAGGAAGTCTGAATCCATAAGTAGGGAAGAAAAAAGAATTTAACTTTGTAAAATCAGAATAAACTATGGTCTGGGTCCAGCCAGATGGTGATTTTATCAGAACTGTAGACTGGATAAAACACTCCTGATAGAATTTATTCAGAAGCCATTATGAATTCACACCTGATTTATAGATTAGTCAAAAACTGATGAGGATGGGGGAAATCAGTTGAAATAATGAAAGTGGTTGAATAGGGAAAAAAAATCAGTAACATGCCAACTTTTTTAAAGACAAAATTAGATTATTAACATTAAAAAGATTTTATCTGTCATCATTTCAGACTCACTAGTGCTTCAGAAAACCTAGAAAATTCTTTTGCATAATTAAATGATGATGTTTATTATCCAAAATGAGAAGGTTTCTATGTTCAGGTAACTAAAGGAAAATATGGTTTGTAAGTTTTACCAAAATATCCAGACAGTTTCTTCAGGGATGGTGACCGTTACCAATTAACACCAGTCTGTCTGGGGTCTCACTAGGAATTATATTTTTCAGGGGCTTTAACCTCCATTAACTAGCATAGGTTTCTGCTCTTTTGGGTAGGTTTTCACTCATGAAACCACTCTCAACCTTTCAAAATACAATTTGCTATCCTCTTTTATCCCATTCTTTCTCACAGATCCATACCTTAAAAAATGATCTTTATTTCCTGTCTTAGCAGAATTTTGTGAGTGCAGGTAAGTGTGTTCAATCTACTTACTGTGTTTAGTCAGGAGGCCAGTATATATACTGAATTTTTATTTTAGTGACTGTATTTTTATTTCCTAATTTTTGCTGTATGTGTGTCTATTAATTGCTGTTGCCTCCATACCTGTTAATAGTTGTTAATAGCTGTCATAACCTGGGGTATGACAGTGACACGGTTTATTTACTTTCCACTTCATATATATTTTTTACTGTTTTAGCATTTTTGTTTTGTGCTGCTCAATAAGCATGTAATTATATTCTGAAAAATTTTTTTATTTTGGAAAAGATTAATATACTAATGCCAGTTCTTAAAGTCAAGACAAAAATAGGGAAGAAAAGAGCTAAGAAATGAAATTAAGTTTTTATAAATATTGGCATTAGAATTTAGAATCCATGAAATAAAAAAATGGTTCTTTGTATTTTACTTATTTTGTTAAACTTAATTCTGAAGTGTATATTAATTCATTAACAATTCATTGATATTTGACTAATTGCCAGGCACTAAGCTAAGTCCTAGTGCTACAAAGTCATAAGAAATCCAGTCTAATGGAGGAGAGACACATAGATCAATAGTGCCTTAGAGATTTATGAGTGCCATGGCATACACACAAAAAAAGCTTTGCTGGGCACAGACACAAAATATTACTTCTCCTGGGGCAGAGGTGGGTGGGGGATGGGCTATGAAAATCTTCAGAAAACCAATGTTTGAAGTGAATCTTTTTACTGAATTTCTTTTGCCCTCTAGGGATCCTTGTGAATGTGCCAGAAATAGAAAAACAGGTTTTTATTTTATTTTTTCTGGGCTTTGCTTTTTTTTTTTTTTGTACTGGGAATTGAACTCATGGCCTCATGCTTGCCAGATGGGCACTTTACCACTGAGCTATATCCCCCGGCCTGGGCTTTGTTTTCTCTCACATTTGTTTTTTCATTTTGAAAAATGGAAATACATGAACATTTAAAGCATGCTTCTATACAGAGTAATAAAAGTTTAGGAAAGACTTGCTTCTCCATTCTAATCGAATTTCAAAAATTTTTAAAAGCTAATTTGTTGGACTGGGGATTTAGCTCAGTGGTATAAGTGCCTGCCTGGCAAATGCAAGGTCATAAGTTCAATCCCTGGTACAAAAGAAAAAAAAAAAGAAAGAAAAAAAAAGAAAAGAAATGTTAATTTGTTTAAAGTCTGCAATTGCTATAATTTACTGTAGAATTTAACTTTCTGAAGAGGTACTATATTTACATGAGAGGAAAAAAAATGTAGCCTTTCCTATTGGCATCTATAATCTCAGCATTGTAGGTGGCTGAGGTTGGTGAATCTCAAATTTGGACCCAACCTGGGCAACGTGGTGACTTAGCAAGACCCTATCTCAAAATAAAAAAAAAATAATAAAATAAAATAAAATAAAAAGGGCTGGGGATGTAGCTCAATACAAAGGCCCTTTGTTCAATCCCTAGTACTGCAGAAAACCAAGCCAAGAATGTATCATTGTTATACAGTGGAAAGCTCCCTGTCACTCCTGTGTGCTACAATTCACCTCCACCCCCATGTAAATCCTGTCTTTGGCTTCATTTGTCTTTGTTTCTGAATTTCAAGCAAACAAATATGAGTGCTGATTCTTATTTCCAAGTAATTACTTAATTTTGTGGTACTGGGAATTGAACCCGGGGAGCACTGAGTTATACTGAGCCCTTTGGCTTTTGAGATAGGGTCTTGTCGAATTGCCCATGCTGGCCTCGAATTTACTACCTTCCTGCCTCATCCTTCTGGGTAACTGGGGTTACAAAAATGCACCACCATGCCTGGCTTTCCCTTTTTTATACAAGAGTTATTCTGGACAAATACTATATTCACCCCAATAACATTGACATCACACAGAGACTTTCTTCTTATTTTATTTTATTTTAAAGAAAAAAACAGAAAAATCAAGAAGCAAACAAACCTGAAAAACAACAGCAACAAAAGCAAAATGACAACAACAAAAATACAATAGCTATATAGGTTTTCAAAATAAGATGATAGAAATTTAACAATGGTTGTTATATTGCATACTGTTATCTTCAAAACAGTTGCTCAGGTTACCAGATATAGAAATAAAACAAAACAGTAAAATGGAATAAAACATTGGATTTCAAAAACAAGACAGGAGGAAATCCCCCACAGTTGCCACAATGCACACTGCCATCCTCCAAATAGATGCCCAGACCACCAGCCCTAGGCATCCAAAGTCAATCAAAGTCAGATAATACAAGCATCAAGCTATTCCTTTCACCTCAGTTGTTATCATTTTACCCTGAGTCCTCCGAATCAGCCAGCTGCTTACTGGGGTTTGGGGGGCAGGGGAGAATGCTCTTCCAGTTTCCCAGCCTGCATACTACCTGGCTCATGGGAAGGCATGGCTCATCTTATTGCTGAGTCTCCTCCCAATCCCCATGGCAGAGCCTGACTCATGGGAAGAACTGGTTCATCTTCTTGCTGAGTCTCCTCCTGATCCCCATGGCAGAGCCTGGCTCACAGGAAGGTGTGATTCATCCACACAGCAGACTTTCTTATGGTAAGACTGAATGCCTACATTTGTCTCTAATCTTCCCTCCAACCCATTAAAATGATAATTAAAAGATGAAAACCATATAACTTCACAAAGACCCAAAGAACTGGAAAAATAAAATTGGTCAGCATGCGATACTAATTTGTTCTCTGCCTGTACTTGCTCTGCTTTCCTATAGGAGAAATCAGTTCTTCACATTTCCTTGCTTTGGTCAATGGGACGCAAGCAAACACTACATGAGACACATCTGAACAGATGCCTCGATGTGCTTCTGCACTTTGATTCTTTTCATTGTGCTTCTCTCCTTAACCAGGAGAACCAAATTCCCCAGATGGTGTCTGCTCTTAAGCCTGAATGCAAAGACACACAAAAACAAGCCTTGGAGAGGAGCAGCTCCCATGTAATTTAAACTGAAAAATTAATGCTGTCATAAGCCGTGGAGAGTGGAAGGGTGTTTGTGGTTATAGTGTAAGCTTACGAGGACAAATTGTGGAGTGGTAACTGAAGAAAGCTAATGTCTCCCAGACAGGTCCATCAGATTAAATCCAAATCACTCCAAAACCCTCCAAACTCCCAGTGATGCCCCATCTCTGCTCACAAAGTTGATAATTTTGTTTTCTTGCTTGTATCTAAAATATGAATACATAACCAAGAAAACCTGCACATGAAAGATAGAAACCAAAACACACCTAAATAAAGGAATTTACAGGAGATCAATTAAGAAGAAGAAAAAGAGTCAGGTGTGGTGGCGCATGCCTTTAATCCCAGCACTCAGGAGGCAGAGGTAGGTGGAGCTTTGTGAGTTCGAGGCTGGCTTGGGCTACAACGTGAGCAAGGCTGGCTTGAACTGCACAGTGCAACTCTGCCTCAAAAAAAATAGGGCTGGGGGTTTGGCTCAGTGGCTTAAGCACCTGCTTGGCAGGTGCGAGGTTGTGAGTTCAATTCCTGGTACTGAAAAAAAAAAAAAAAAAAAGAAAAAGGCTTAAAAAATTAAAATTAGCAGTCTGAGAGCCATAGCAGTGTTTTACACATGAAGCAAGTTTAGAATGACATGGGAAACATAGCAGAGAAATGTTATAGTAGCCCAAGTGAAAAACAAATTGGTGAAATGTTAGAAAATAAAGTCTATAAGTTATCCCCCAACAATACTTTGAACAACCACGTTGAAAAAACCATTGACATTATCTGATGCCCTGTGAAGTTGTACAGCTAGGTGACTCAAAAGAGAATGTTCTACAGACAGAAAATGGGAGAGGAAGAACTAGAAAAATCTATCAGGTCCACTATCTAATAAATAGAACTTCTAGAAATAGAGAACAGGGAAAGCAGAGAAGAAAAATTATAAAGTAATACATGAATGTATTCTAAAACAGAATGGTCTACAGGTTAAAACTTACTAAGAACCTAGCACAAAGAAATAAATAAAGATGAGTAGGACCAAAGCATTTTGCAAATTTTTACCTCTATGATTTTTTTTAAATATAAAAGCTTCCTCCTGGGATGGCTGTTTATGGAAAGATAACATATAAAGAATTGGGAATCAGATTACTTTGTACTTCTTATTAGGAATGTAGGATGCTAAAAGTCAAAAGAGAAGAGTTTTTAAATGTTTAAATGAAAATTCTATACCTATCCAAAGTATCAATCAAATGGTTAGTTCAAATAATAACATTTTCAAATAGAAAAATACTCATTTATTTTTAATCTATTCTTTCTCAGAAAAACACAGATGGATGTATTCAACTGAAAGAAGAGAATGAATCAGCAAACAAACTACAAAGGAAGGAGGGAAAGAAGGAAGGAAGGAAGGAAGGAAGGAAGGAAGGAAGGAAGAAAGAAAGAAAGAAAGAAAGAAAGAAAGGAAAGAGAGAAAGAAAGAAAGAAAGAAAGAAAGAAAGAAAGAAAGAAAGAGAAAGAAAGAAAGGGAAGAAAGAAAGAAAGAAAGAAAGAAAGTAAGAAAGAAAGAAAGAAAGAAAGAAAGAAAGAAAGAAAGAAAAAGAAAGAGAGCAAGAAAGCAAGCATACCTTGGCTATGTGTCCCAATATGCAATGGCATCAATTGTCATAGCACTGTAAGAAATTCCCAAAGGGCACAGCAAGGATGCCTCTTTCCTTCTTCATGACATCTGGGCTCTCAGCTGGGATAATTCCTGTAACTGGGAAGAGCTCAAAGGACTGGATGTTGGAATAACTGGGCCCAGAGGATCCACTTCCATGATGGTTCCTTCATTCACATGTCTGACACATGGGCTGAAAGGCTGCCTCCTGGAACATCCACATGTACTCTAGCTGTGTTCCTGTGGGGAGATCTCTGGGTGCTTGGATTTCTTTCATGGCAGCTTAGACTCTTAGTGCTAATATTCCCAATGAACAAACACAGCTTCAAGTATTTCTATGGTCTAGTTTCAGAAATTCACTTAGTGTAACTTCTGCCATCCTCTATTGCTTGAAACTGTCACAAGCTCACTCCCAGTCAAGGAGAGAGGACATCGGTATTGCCGTGATAAAAAGGATGTCAAAGAATTTGCAGCCAAGCTTTAAAACCACTGCATACAGGATCAAGGGATCTAACAGAAGACTGGGAGGAAGAAATCCTGAAAGTATCCAGTCATGTCCCTGGTAAGCCTTAGAAGAACTACCTCACACTTTTAATATCATGGCCCCTCAGCTGTTAAACCAAAATGCTCTCTTCCCCAAATCTATAAATAATGTTATATCGCTCTGTGTTGTACCTGTGTTCAGTTGTAAGATGGCAGCGTTTTATTTAATCTTGGATCTCCCCTCCTCTTTCCTGGTGACATAATTTGAATTTTTTGTGCATGAATAATACTTTCAAGGCACAGGTTCAATGTGAAGGCCATCCAGGACAGGCTCTTTTGGAAACATTATCACCCGCATCGTGTCTGACGTCTTGCCAATGAGAAACAGCAGACATCGCAGGGCTTCAAGCATATTTCTGCCAGGAGCAGGCCAAAGCCCACCGGGATACACGCAGCGGATCCATGACCTGTTCTGCCCCTGACCTGTGAACCGGAAACTGCTCCTTTCCCGAGTTCCCAATGGGATAAGGAAGTCTGCTTATCTTTGGCTGCCTGCTGATTTCTTCACACTGACAACGCTAGTGCCTGATGTTTTGTTTTGTCACTTGCTTTAAACAAGAGTGAAGATCTGTGTCGCGCAAAAGGGGGTGACGTCATGGAGGAAAGTCTTTATGCAGAGCTCCGTTCTGGCGCTGCAACCTACAGGACATTTTAAATTGGAGCGCAAAGTTCCAGATAGCATAACCCAGAAACCCAGAGGCTTTTTCCGGCTAGGAACATGGAGTGGCCAGCAGGCAAGACTCAGGATGTTAAAACTCTGCCTTCCTTTGGGAGAGATTTTTTTTTTTTGAGTCAGGGTCTCACTGTAGTTCAGGCTGGCCTTAAACTCACTATGAAGCCCAGGTTGGCCTCGCACTCACAGCCATCCTACCTCAGCCTCCTGAGTGCCGATTAGAGGTGTGCACCGCCATGCCTGGCCCTTAGGAGACAATACTGTTTAAATCTTGAGAGTGAATGTTTTTGAGAAGGAATTGCATAAATTAGCCAGACAGAACCAGGGGAGGCCTCTGTGTGGCTTTGTGAGCTGATGGAAAGAAAGCTGCTGATTCAGAGCAAAACTTGGTAGAAACGCACTGACTTCTAGCATCTGGTTCAGTCTCCTACCTAAGGTTAGAGAAAACCCTAAGATTTAGTGGATATGCCCTTCAACTTCCTGACATATGTGCTGTTTGGAGGCAGAAGGTTTTTTTTTTTTTTTGGTTTTTTGGTACTGGGGATTGAACAACTGGGTGCTGTATCACTGAGCTACACACAAAGATAGCTCCCCAAACAACCAAACAAGCTCCTCCCTGGTCACCCTACACCCTCTTCCCCATTCCCCTCTTCCCATGCTGTTTTGATTTGCTCCAGGAAATGTCCCTACCCAGGTGTCCCCCCCTAGAAATCTTAAAGTAGTATTCAAGACTTTCCTCTTCCCTTTCTCAATGAATTCACCAAATCCAGCTGGAACCATTGCTTGATTTGCCCCCATCTCTCCTTACTCTTCCTTTAGGTCCTGTCCTCTGTCCCTACAGCCTTGTGACTCATGCCTATTTCCACTTGACAGTGATTTTATGACTTGTCATTTAACTCATATGCTGTAAAAGTCCAAACTACAGACAACGTATTGCCTTACAAATTTTGATAAGAAACAGCACAATAGACAAAGTAGCTTAGAGGCCTGGCTGGGACGTCTGGATCCTGGTTTGGACTCCGACCCTCAGTACTTGCTAATTTAACCTCTCTGTTCGGCAGTTTTGTCATCTGGTACAGAGCAAGGAAAGGACTGGCTGTGAGGATCAAATGAGATAATAGGTGACAACATCTGGAACTGCACTTGCTGAAAAGCAAGCATTCGGCAAATGTTAGGTGAAACTGATGTTAATATTATTATTATAATGTTAAGGTTTCTATCAAATACGCTCATTTATTAACATACAGCAGGGCAGTACTATAGTTGGAAACCTTCTCCCAGGATATATGTGGCCAGTGAGGCTTCCAGGAACCTGCTGGAGAAACCTTAAAATCCTACCCCTAAATAAGGCTGGGGAGGACTTTCAAGTTGATGGGAACAAGATCAGCTCTTTGCTATTCATTGATTGAATTATTTTATTGCCTCTCTACAATGTACAAGCCACTGTGCCAAGTCCTATTCAACTGTAATTTCCCTATAATAACAACACAGTTTTCAGCACATCTTAGCGATAAAGACACATGTTTAAAAAAGTAAAAATATCTGTTGCTTCAATCTCTGAATTAAACACAAATGTTGTAAACTCTAGAGAAGTTAAACAAAATCAAGCAAAAAAAAAAAAAAAGAAGTACATTTCATATTTCTCAGAGATTCCTACAATCCCATCTAAATGTTTCCAGGGCCATGAGATGAATTTTCCAGAACATGCTGGATAATGTACATTTTTTCCTAGTACAAGTATCCTTCTTTGATCTGGGTTTTAAAATGAACTCAATATCGCTAAGCCTCCATTCTCCTCTGCTTGCATTCTTTAGAGTCAAAATATTATTTCCTAAGTTTTTAGTAGCTGGAATAGTTTTTTTTCTTCAGTACTGAGAAGTGAACCCAGGGTCTTTGCACTGAGCTATATCCCAAGCCCTTTTGAATTTTTTTTGTTTGAAACAGAGTCTTTCTGAGTTCCCTGGGCTGGGCTAGAACTTGTGATCCTCCTGCCTCAGCCTCCCTGAGTGCTGGGATTCCAGGTGTGCATTAACCACCCCTGGATTATATCATGCGTTGTAGTTTTAATAGTCCTATAGAAGAGTATTGCTAAGCAACTAGCCAGTACAATCATGAACTGAGTAATCTCGTACTAACAAAATGATGAACACATCAAAACATTTTCCCACAGCTAAAAGATCTGAGTTGGCTCAGATGGGGTCGTCAAGTGGGTCCTGAAGATAACCTGAACACATTGAGTGAAGGTTGTAATTTGAAAGACATTTTTCCATGGGTAAACTGACACACTAATGATGAAAACCAAATGACAGAACCAGGCCACGGCTGCTGGGCTGGATACATGGGGCAAGGAAACAACGGGTCTGTGATCATCATCTCTCAGGCGTGACAAAGCCGCCACCAGGCTTGGAGGAAGGTTTCCATCGGGGTGATCAGTCTTGCCTATGGTCTGGACTCCAGTGGAATGGTATTTCTTGGATCCTTGTTGGGAATGAGGAAAAGGGAGGCGCCCAAAGGTCAGTGGAATTGCTGGGAATTGGATTTGGAAACTGCAAGGAAAGGGCTTCTTTGTCACTGTTATCCAATCCTTTGAGCAAAATACATTTATTGTTAGGGTTTCTGTCATCTTTGTTGTTTACAGATTCTAAACAAATACAAGAATTTGTAAAACAGAGAAACAAAAGTACAAAAATTAAAATTGCCTGCCACCAGGAATCAACTGCAACTTTGTTTCTTTGTTTTGTTTTGTTTTTGGTTTTGGGTTTTTTTTTGGTAGTACTGGGGATTGAACCCAGGGCCTTTTCACTGGACTACATTGCCAGCCCTCTTAACTAATTAATTGCTAAAATTTTTGAGGCAAAGTCTCAGTAAATTTTTGAGGCAAAGTCTCAGGCTGGGCTTGAACTTGTGATTCTCCTGCTGGGATTATAGAAGTGCACCACCATGCCCTGCCACCTGCAACATTTTAGCCTCTCTTCTTCTTCTCTTCCTTCCTTTCTTTCCTCTATCCCATCCTTTATCTGCACAGCTCTTTTTAGCTAGCTATTTATCTAACCATCCCTTGACAGTTATGTATGTGTTTGTAGTTTGTTATATAATGTGTGCTTTTCATTGCTTTTATGATGTTTTGACTCTTAATCTTTAACTTGTAACCTTTACTCCAGAGTCTTCTGACTTGCTAGGCAGGGTGATTGGTGGGAATTTATGGCCTTTTATTCTCTTTTAAAATTCCTTGCAATGAAGAATCTTTTTGGATTAAAACAAAAACATAAAATCAGACAGAAATAAACCATTTTGCCTGTCAAGATTCCTGCAGGAGCTTCTAGAATTATGGGTAATTTACAATTAGTAAGAGCAATAGGTAATGGTGGTTAACATCTTAATAGGTGTTAGACTTTTGCACATCCATGAATCCACTGGGACTGGTAGAAAATTTGGATTCTGAATCAATGCACCTTGCGTTTGATTTCTAGCTTTGTTTCAACTATTACTTGTTTGTTTGTTTGCCTGCTGTGGCAAGAGAGAGGAGAACAAGGTCTCGCTATGTAGTTCAGGTTGACCTTGAACTCACTATGTAGCCCACGTTGACCTCCAACTTGAGGCAATCCTCCTGCCTCAGCCTCCCAAGTGCTGGGCTGACAGGCATGGGTCCCACCAACTACTTTTTTATAAGCAGGTTAAATAATCTGGGTCTCAATTTATCTGTGTGTAAGAAGGGAAGAGAGGGGTTAATGCTTAGTGGATGGGTGCTTGCTAAAACCATTCCCAGACCAGCAATTGCACTGGGTTTGAAAGCTTTTGGTGGCCTCACAGTGGATGAGTATTGAAGCTTCATTTCCATCAGCAGCTGGCAGTGACTTAGCCAGTCACACACATTTACATGGAACCCAACACTAATTTTATGGGGTGTAGGTGGAGGGAAAGTCCAAGATCTGATTTCGTGCAAGCAAAGTTGCAAAGTCTGCTAACGTCGCTCCCTGCACTTCTTCTAGTCCCTTGGGTGAGATAAGCTAAGCGTAGGTGTGTGTGCGCAGATATGCAGGGTAGTTTATTACATTGCACTTCTCCAGGCGACAGGCACTGGCTGGTGTTTCCAGAGTCGGGACTGATAGAGAGGAGGAAATGAACACAGACAGGCGCCTTCTCACGAGTTATTCCCTCCTCCAAAACTTCAACACTGAATCTTAGGACTCCGGGACCAACACAGATTTCCTGGCACCCCCCCACCCCCGCCCCACCACTGGTGCTGAAAAACAGAGAAGTGCACAGGGGGCGGGGCAGCAGCTGCACAAGCAACATCTAGGACCTCCCTTTTCTCTTTGCCAGGTGGGAAGCTGGCCGCGCACCAAGGGCGGTGCAGGTGTCCTGCTACAAACTCTTTGGCCTCCCTCCTTGGCCACAACCTGATGCCTTTCTTTTGGAGTTGTCAGGATTTCTGGGGCCTCCAGGCAACCCACTAACTTCCTCTGGGAACCCCATTCTGTTGAGCCATCAACAACCAATGTTTCAGGTTACAGAATCACCTCATCCTCTCTGTTCTGCAATAACAGATCTTTTTCTCTGCACAGTCAATTCAGCTAAGTGGAAAGCAATGTGAGTGGCTGCATCAATATTAAGGGTGAATGCCTCTTTGCCTATTCGTTTCTTTGATTTTGCTCTGGGAGGCTGAGGCAGGAGGATTGCAAGCTTAAGTCCAGACTAGGCAAGTGAGCAATGCCTCGAAATAACAATAAATAAATAAATAAATAAATAAATAAAAGGACTGGGAATGTAGTTCAGTGTGACAACCCTGCCCCACCCCTCAGATCCTTGCAGCATGAAAACTGGAGTAATGCCACTACAAATAGAGTAACTGAGTGAAATTTTAAGAAAAGAAAAGAGACATTCAGGCTGTCAGGAGAAGGTAAGATATTCTTGGGGGCTGAGAAATGTCCAAAACCAGCAGGGAGTGGAGTGGATGTCCCAGCTGCAATTCCATGATCTTCAGATCATGGAGAGAGAGATGGTCACAGAATCGCTATTAAAACGGGTCTCTGGGGCTGGGGTTGTAGTTCAGTGGTTAGAACACTGGCTTGGCATGCTGGAGGCCCCAGTACTGGGGCGGGGGAGGAAAAAGTTAAGGTTCTTATATAGAAGAGCATCTGCTTAGGCCAACCCCAAGGGGAACGGGAGAGGCCAGCGCAGGTCGCTGGAGCGGGGCTCCAGTGCAGGTAGCCGCTGCCCTTGGGCCCCGCTCCTTAGCAACTGTTGGCACTGGGCTTGTTGCCAAGGACGGATTCGTGAAGAGGAGGTGTTCCCTGACTCCGAGGTCACCGGGCAGCTCTGGCGGCTGAGGGGACTAGGGGTGGGAGGGAAGGGCAGCCTGGGAACAGCTTCCTGCTTCCTCCTCCTTGTGCTAAGGCCAAGCGGGAAAGAAAACAAGCCTGTTTCAACTGCAGCCCTAACGCAGGCTTTTCCCTCTAAACTCTGTTGTCGCTGAGCTAATCAAATTCTGGGGCTCAAATGCTTTTGTGGCTGCCTGCCTACCTCTCTTCCCTCTTTTATCTGTCTTTCTTTCTTCCTTCCTTCTTCTTTCTTTCTTATTTGGACACTTGGGATTGAACCCAGGGTCTTTGCACTGAGCTACATCCCCAGCCCTTTTTATTTATTTTCAGACAGGGTCTCACTAAGTTGCTAAGTTGCTCAACTGGCCTTGAACTTGGGATCCTCCTGCGTCAGCCTCCCAGGGTGCTGGGATTATAGGCTTGCACCACTATGCCTGGCTGCTGTGCCTCTTATTTAAAAGCAATTTGGAATTCAGTCTTTTTTTTTTCTTCCAAACTTGTTACCAGAAGATAGTGTCAAAGTGTTTCCCCAAGGTCACTGGGCAGGCCAGTGGCTTCAGCCCCCACATGCATAGCACACACAATGGCCTGACAGAGGGACCCTTAGAGAATCTCCTTCCTCCCCTCTGTGTCCTCACGCACTTCCCTGTCAGGCCATTGCAAGGGAGAGTCATTCCCAAGAGTGGGACCATGACTTGGGGTCCTAAATGTCCTGCTCTTAAAATCCAAATCTCAGCCAGCTCATGAACAGCACTTTGTGCTTTTATCGAGCATTTCTCTAGTGGGATATTCTTCTTCGCGTCCCTTTCTGTGACAGTTAGCTGGAAGCCAGGCCTTCCAAGAACGAGGCAGGAGTGAGGGGCCTCGCCGTGTTGTGAGAGAAGGAAGGAAAAGACTGGATCTGGGCACGTGCCAAAAATAAACCTCTGTGTTCCTGGCTGGTCTTGCTTCTGGCTGGTTAGCTACCCCTGCTTGTAACCTAATTAATCTCCCCCTTGGGAGGGCATTTTAAATACCAAGCAATAAAATAGTCTGGGAGTTGACACGTTTAATTAAGTCGAGGTTATTGAAACTTATATACCATCTTCACTGATGCTTCCACCTCCCTCTCTTCCTTAAGGATTGCCCCCCCCACCTTCGGGTCACTCTCAGCTTTGAGACGGACCATCAAGCCAGGTACAGTGGTGCACGCCTCTAATGCAAGTTTCTCGGGAGGGGAAGGCAGGAGAATTGCAAGTTTGAGGCCAGCCTGGGCAACTGCCTCAGAAATCAAATAAAATTAGAAAGGACTGGGGATGTAACATAGTGCTGGAGTGTTTGCTTAGGATGTACAGGCCACTGGGTTCAATGCACAGTACCAAAAATGGAGTGATGGATAAACTTCAACCCAGGGGCCAGCAAACATTGTTTCCTGAAAAGGCTAGGTAGGAAATATTTTAGGCTTTGTGGGAGATAAAGAGTCTCTATTTAAATTACTCAATTCTGCCTCTTCAACATGACAGGAGTCATAGATAACAATCAAATGAACTAGCATGGCTGTGTTCCAATAAAACTTTAGTTAAACACACTGAAATTTGAACTTCATATAATTTTCACTTGACACAAAATATTACTATTACTTTTCTTTAGATTTTTCCAAACATTTAAAATGTAAAAACTAGCCAGGCATGGTAGCACACGTCTATTATCGTAGTACTTGGGAGGCTGAGGCAAGAGGATCACCAGGAGTTCTACGCCAGCTGAACTACATAGAGAAACTCTATCTCAAAAAAAAAAAAAAAAGAAAGAAAACAACAACAACAACAAAAAAAGAAAAACAAAAAAACCAGAAAACAAAAATGCAACAGGTATTCTTAGCTCATAAACCTTCAAAAAGTAAGTCACAAGCCAAATTTCAACTATAAGCCAGAGTTTTTCAACACCTGTTTTATTTGTACATATGTGCTGGGGATTGAACCTAGGGCCTTGCATATACTAAGCAAGTGCTCTACCACTAAGCTACACCCCCAGCCTGGTTTCAACACCTGCTCAGATCAACACTTTTCTCCAAGTTTCAGTCTGTCTGCTGTCTAAAGTTCATCAGGCTTGCTGCCTAGTGTGATTGAAATATACGGTGAATGTTTCAGTTTTAAAACATTTATTATAGCAAGATACATAGTGCCATTAATCTCTCTCAAAATGTCTGTCTTGGCTTTGAACATACTTATCCCATTGTTCTTGCCATTTTTTTGAAGCAGTTCCAAAAAGTCCTCTTTTGTGAGTGGCTTTAATTGTTCTGTCATAGCTACCTTGAGGCCCTGAAACAATTAGAAACTCTTACCTTTTGGGCTCATTTTGTCTTTAGAGAGAGCCAGAAGTTGCATGGTGCCAGTTCTTGTGAACAAGGTGGATGAGGACACACCGTCGTGCTTTCACGAGCCTGTCTTTCTGCTGAGTGGCACTGGGCAGCAGTCTTCACCATAGTTTTGAACACACCTCATAAACACAGAAAGAGGACTTTGAGAACCGCTTCTGAAAGAAGCAAGAAAGATGGGATAAGTGAGGGGAAGTATTTTCACGAGGAATCAATGGCAATGTCTCTTAGCATGAAAAATTTATCTATTTATTTATTTATTTTAAAGAGGATAAAACCAAGGACAATAAAGCATAATAAAATCAATCAAAGTGAACCAGAATAAGTGATACAGGGCTTCAAGACCTTACGAAACCAACAATAGTTGCCATAATGCTTTTTGTTGTCTTCAGAATAGCTGCAGATACCTTTGGACATAGTAAAAATTGAACACAACAGAATAGAATAGAAACAATAAAAAGAAAACAATGAATGCAATAAAGGACTTCAAAACAAGCCAATAGTAAATCCAAAATGGCTACCATAATATGTCTTGCTATCTTTCAAATATCTGCTCATGTCATCAGATTTAACATAATCAAACAAAACGAAAGAGACTAAAACCCAACCCAACAAAACAATGAAAATGATATGGTTTCCCTGCTGGGATTACTTCCTGGTAAGGTCTGGTTCTCTCCCTCCACAGTCTGTGAATGGCGCTGACTCACAGAGAGAGGCTTAGGTGTGGCTGTCCCCACTCCAGCAGCCGCCCACGCATGGCACTGGTTTCTAGGTGGGATGTGTGACAAATTTTTAAATTTAAATGTTCACTTCTATTTTGATCACACCTCACGTTGATAATAGGAAAATGTCTTAGTCCATTATCCACCCTACAAAGTAGCGCTTCTGATTGACTTCTTTATTTCTCTTAGGTACCACAATTCTCCCAGGAGACCAGACTAAAAGTGTGAACTTCACCTGAGTTCATATTTGTTAGCCCTTGAGCAAGCCCAGCACTCCCGTGCTTTTGCTGATGCTGCACACGTCCCTCTCCTGCCCAAGAGCTTCCATAGATCCACACTAATTCTCACAGAGAATGATTTTCATCAAAGTGCTCCCATCAATGTCTCTGCTATTTGCTGTCCCCATGAGCCCAGCTTGCAGTACCTTCCACTCGTATAGATGCAGTTTGTCCTCTGAGAAAGTTTCCTACCTTCTCCCGTCACTATTTTCCTACCCGAATTTTCTAGGCATACCAAAACAACCCGCTTTCTACAAGTGAAATGAACATGCTGAGATTGGAGAGCAGGTTCTCACCTTCATGCCTTCTCTCTTAGTTTTCTGTTCTGATATCCTGTCCCTACACCTACCAAAAAGACTCATGACCAACCAGACATACCACTTCACATACACTAGGGAGGTTGTCCTTAAAAGACCTACAATAACAAGTGTTGGTGAGGATATAGAGAAATTAGAACCTGCATCCACTTCCGGGTGATTGTAAAATAGCCCAGCTGCTTTGGAAAGCAATCTGCCGGTTCATTAAAAGGTAAAACCTAAAATTACCAGATGACCCCGCAATTCTACTCCTACGTATGTGCTGAAGTGAAATAAAAACACAAAAATCTGTACACAAATCTTATCAGCAGCATGGAACTTTTGCAAAAGATAGAGTGAGGGATGAAGGAGGGGAAGGGAACGGAATGAAAGAGAATTAAGATGTATTTTGTACATGGACCAAGTCCCCATGATGAATGTAATTATTATGTACTGCAAACATGTACACATAAAATAAGTAATACCCAAAGTGTAGAAATACCCCAAATGCTCATTAACTGGTGGCGAATGTATAAATAAAATATGGTCTATCCATCCAACAGAACATTATCAGGAATAAAGAGGAATGAAGTAGTGACACATACTACAACATGGATTAACCTTGAAAACAGTATGTTAAGTGAATGAAGCCGCACATGAAAGACCACATATTATATGATTCCATTTATATGAAGCATTCAAGATGGGCAAATCTATACAGCTCAAGCATAAATTAGTCATTGATTTGGACTGTGGGGGGATGAGGGATCCCGAGAAAGCAGATGGTGACTACTAATGGATGTATGGTTTCTTTTAAGGTTGAAGAAATGTTGTAAAAATGTGATGGTTGTAGAACCCTGTGACTACACTAAAAGGCATTGAATTGTATATTTTAAATGGTTGAATTGTATGGAATATGAATTGCATCTCAAGAAAACTTTTTTAAATGGCTTGTGCCCAACAAGATCACTGTAATTTGATGATTAAAGAAAAGATTATCTTCATTTTGTAGCTACATTATAATCTGTTTCACTCAGTTGACATTAGATCCTACTCAGTAATTTTTTTGGTACCTATGTTTTAGTTTCCCAACCACATTGCAAACTGCCACAGGTTTGCATACAGATGCCCATGTTTGTTGGTTTAATTCAGAAGATGATTCTGAATAGTCAGAATAAAGTAATCTAAATGGTGACGATGACAGGATATTAAGTGTGTGTGCATCAAACACAATTCACAAGCTACCGTAGTGGTTTGACCTCGTGAAGTGGGAAAGAAAAGATTTGGAAGCACCACTGGTGAGTCCATGTGGCTGGGGTTTACCATTGTGCATCCCTTGGGAATTGATAAACTGGGTCAGGTATCTTTCCAGCCTACTACAGAGCGCTTATAACTTATCATTTTTGGTTATGCCTATGGAATAGTTCATCTTTCAGAAGCCCAAAGTATAATATATTCATTTTGTTGTTGTTGTTTTTTGAGACAGGATCTCATTATGTAGCCCAGGCTGGCCTCAAACTCATAGCAATCCTCCTGCTTCAGCCTTTTGAGTGCTGGGATTACAGCATGTGAAATCTTGCCAAGTCAATCCATGTACACTTTTTGCATTTATAAATCATAACTTTAATGAATATTGATGAAGAATTTTCTATGTGTACAGCATTGGACCCAATGTCTATATAAGTAAATTCAATAAGCAATAAGTGATCGTACTGATGGGCTATTAGCTTTTTACATATTAAGTGTATGGTCCTCTAAATTTCATTTGTTAACAACATTTTTTTTAACTCTAAAAGTCTATTTTTGGCACATGGTCTGTTGAAAGTCATCAATTAATAATATATGAAAATGTGTACTTTGAGTCTGTATTTGATCCATATTGACTAGGTCAGCAAGGAATTAAGTATATGGGAACCAATAAAATCCCATTTGTGTTTAGCATTTTCTCTGGAGAGTACCCATGACCCATCCATAAATTATATCCCAGCATGTGTTTCCAACACAAGGATCACGGTGCCTTACCAGTATTCCAGGGTCTGAAAAGACTCCCTGTCTTAAAATACTATTCAAAATAAAGATTCAGCAAAACCTGAAATTGCTATATATTCTGCCTTTTAGGGAGTGTGGTCAAAAGTCATTTGTATCTCAGATATCTTAATTTGACCTAATTCTTAGCAAGTAAAAATTCTAAGTCAAAGCTATAAGAAAGCAAGGTTCTCAAAAATCCAACTTTGCCTAGATCACTTTGTAGCCTCAGGGTTATTCAGCCCACCCAGGGCCAGAACAAGCTCCCAAAGCTAGTGGTCCCAACTACCAGTGTGGAGCCACTATAGTAGTTAGTAAAAGGTGTCATCTATTTCCTGTGAATATCCTCTCTTTGCATCTCCCGTGGGAACCCATAATGCTGGTGACAAAGGATTCAAGAACTGGAATCCTAGCTCCTCCCACTGGCCTGGCTGTAGATGCTCTTTCTTTTGCTGCTGTACCACATTACCACACATTTACTGGTTTAAGACAGTACACATTGCCATCTTACAGTTCTGGAGGTCAAAAGTCCATGATGCTCTTTGTTGAGTGAAAATCCAAGTGTCAGCTCTGGAGGCTGTGTGGGAGAATCCACATCTTCACCTTTTTTAGTTTCTAGAGGCCACTGCATTCCTTGGTTTGTGGCACCTGCCTCTTTCTCTTTAAAGCACAACATCTTCCAACATTCACCTCCCGCTTATTAGGACACTTGTGATTACATTGGGCCACCAGTGTAATCCAAAGTAACGTGCCCATCTCGACAGCCTTACTTTAGAGCCAGGTGTGCTGATACACATCTGTAATCACAGCACTCGGTAGGCTGAGGCAGGACTGTGAGTTTGAGGTCACTCTGGGCTATAGAGTGAGAACTTCTTCCAAAAAATCCAAATCAAAACCAAAACAAAAAAATCTTAAATTTAACCACATGTGCCAAGACCCTCTTCTTATGTAAGGTAACAGATTATATTCACAGACTTCAGAGATTAAGGCATAGGCACCTTTGGTGGTCATCCTTTTACCATACCAACGAGACGAAGAGGAAGGCATCTTCATCTGTGAGCGTTGCCTTCTTTATCCTCACTGCTGTTGAACACCCACAGTAGCCTGAGCATGGCTTTCATGTCATCCTTAAACAGCACTGAGCTACATATGGGGACACCATTTCACAGATGATAACTTCGAAGCTCTGGGAGGCTTAGTGACTTGCCAGGAATCCCACAGCTGTTAATCCAGCCCCGTTATTGCAAAGTCTACAATTTTAAACACTGTCAGGGATTCTCTCTTAAGCTCTTTCCTACATCACTGATGTTGCCTGCACAGCAGCTCCATGATATTCACACCATTCAACCGTAGTAGCACAGCCTGGCTGCACTTGATCACTTAAAACAGGTTCCCCATGACTCTCATTTCAAGTATATTCCAAATGCATAAGAATAGAAGGTCGAGCTACTTCAGATTTAGTCACTGTCTTTTCCCTATGGAAAGCAAAACTTTTAGAGGAGATTTTTCTTTCCTGATTCCCTAGTTTTAAGTCATTATAAGCAAAAATCCTTCCTGATTGCCGAGAGATAAACTGAGACATAGAATGATTATTTGATCCAGAAAGAGGAAAAACAAAAAGAAAACGACTCCCAGGAGATCCAGTTACTTCAAGAGACTGAGAAATGTGCAGGTTGGATGAACTATGTTTGAACAGATTAGCTCATCTCATGACTGTGGCAGGAACAATGGGGTAATTGTTCAAAGTGAGAGGGAGGATTTTGCAGCAGATCAATGACAATATGTCTTTTGCTCTAAAAAATTAAACATTCACCATATTTTTTATCATGGCTTGTATCTCTGTGTTCAGGAGGGAGAGGCACAAAAGGGGAAGTCATTAAAGATAGAGGAGAAACTATAGCCGCCGGCTAGAAACAACTCAAGCATCAGGAAAATGGATGAATGGAAAGTGGTACTGCATCCAATGGAATACAGTCCAGTAGATCAATGGCTGCCGAAGGTTGTGCTCTGATTTAATTGTATCCCCCAAAAGCAGGACTGGAAACTTAATCCCCAAGGTGACAGTATTGGGAGGCAGAGCCTTTGGTAGATGTAAGAACCTGAGGGCCTCAACCATCTAAATGTGGATCATAGAAGCTTCAAGTTCCTATACTGTTCTTTCTCACCATCTCTTCCCCTCTCACCTCCCACCACTGGAACACACAGCAAGAAGACCCTCCCCGATGCTTGGTCTGGAACATGCATTTGTCAGCTTCCAAACTGAGAGAAGTACATTTGTTTTCTTTGTAAATCATCCAGTCTGTGGTATTCCATTACAGTAGCACAAAATGGACTCAGACAGGTCAGAGGTGGAGAGAAAGGAAAGAATGAAGAGCAAAGAGGCCCAAGGAAACTTTTAGAGGAGATGGAAATATTCTGTATCATTTTTTTAATTTTTAATTTTATTAGTGCATATTTGCAGTACGTAATGATTATATTCATCGTGGGAAGTTGGCCCATGTATATAAAACATCTCAATTCTTTTTACATCTCCTGTCCTCCACCCCCATCTCTAATATAGACCCTTTATTTGTTTTGACTTCTCAAGTTGTGGTCTAGGGTGTAACTCAGTGATAGGGTACTGCCTAGCATATGTATAGGCCCTGCGTTAGGTCTCAGACATGATACCCCCAAAATTTAATGACTTGGCTAAGGTCATAAGTTAATGGATAGAAAAGCAGCTAGAACTCTTAATTCTCTCTTTTTTTTCTTAAGGTTTTACATAAATTTTATAGACGAGAAGATTCATGCACAAATAATCATTGAAGTAATTCCCATAGTGCATGTATTCTGGCTATGATAGATTCAAATGCAGTCTCACTTGAAGAGACAATTTGAACAAACTGATTAGTATACTTCCAGGTTTTTTAAAATACTCTAACACTGCAGATTTTCTGTATCATGACTGTACCAGTGGTCTCATGGGTGCTAAAGCTCTAGGAATCATAGTGTTGGGGTATGGCTCAGTGGTAGAGGGCCTGGCCAGCTTGAGATCCTGAGTTCGATCATCAGCATTGAAGGAAAAACAGGAGCTCCAGTCTGTGACTTGAGCATTTTAGGTGGATGTCACTTATTGTTGATTTACAAAAGGACACAGAGCGAAGCTTCTTGGGAACCCACAGCCTAGAGGAGAAGATTTTCTTCCACTGAGGAAGGGAAGGGGAAGGCCAATGCAGAGATGGTCACAGGCCCATTGAGAGAAAGGAGGGCAGGGCAGAGCAAAAAGCGAGCTCACCCTTGGTTTGAATGCTCTCTGGAGGTCCCCCTGTTACTGTCAGCAGCAATTCAACCGAGATACTCCTTGTCATGTAAACATTCAGCTCGAGTCCCAGGAGGCCAACTCCCCGCCGAATCCTGGAGACACACTGTCCCCTGTGAAGCCACCATATGTGCTAGCTCCCCAGGCAGAATGCGCGCAAGGTCTAACCTCTCCTTTCAGCCGCCTCAGCCCAGTTGGTATTCCTGTCACACAGAGGCCCCGAGTCACTTGGCAGCCAACTGACTGATGTGTTTCCTTTGATTTCTTCTGTGTCCCTTTAATCACTAGCAGGTCCAGAAGCAAGGAGCAGGTGGGAGTAAAGGCTTAGTCAGAAAGCTCAGGCTGGGAGGAGAGCCTGAACGATAGCGATCTGCAGGCACCTCTGTGATTATCAGCTCTTTTATTAAACTGCTTGCCAGACTTTATCAGGCGATATTTTGCAACAGCGAAGACACAGCCATAGCAACCAGACTACAAAGAGAAGCACAGGCCTCTGGAAATGGCTCCGTGTCTCTGAAGAGATGTCAGCATTTTGCAGTTTCTAGCTCTCTTTGTGTTTGTTTCCCTTCGGTAGCCCCTGGGGATACACTGTGTTTTCTTTACACGCCCCCAAACTAGGGAAATTTTGACTTCCCACAGTCGGGTGAATGGGCGCAGGAGTGGGATTCTTCAGCTAATCGAAATACTAAATTGAAATCATTGTTCTGAGTCATTGAAAATACCCTCCTTTGGACTGCCTAATATCTGCTGCTTTTTATATTAACAATACTAGAAAAAGACAGGCAGTTGTGGTTAAGTAGAGGAACCTAAAAGCCTTACCCTTGATACTGGGCTAGTTCAGTGCAAGTCCCTCGCCAAAGGTGAGGCTCTGGTGTAAACTGAGAGCTGGTCAAGCTCCCTGTGCTTAAATTCCGGTCCCTCCAACTTCCCCACTGTCCCCACTTGGGCTTTTACAAAACAATAATGATGTGAGAGCCCTAAAAAGGACATAAGTATGACTGTGCCCATTCAAGGTAAGCATGACACTGCAATGTCATATGGATCTCTGCCCCTTAGTAGCATAGGTGCCTGTTGTTCCTTGTCACCCACCAAAACATGTGCCTGCTCCCTGAAGGAATTGAAAGCAAGTACTCAAATACTTGAACCTGAAAGTGTATAGTAGTACTATTCACAAAAAGTGGAAAAAACCTAAATGTCCATCAGCAGAAACATTGGTAAGCAAAATGTGGGCTACCTAGACAGTGGAAGCTTATTTGGCCATAAAAAGTAATATAATAGCAATAAATGATTGAGGTGATCAATATGCTAATGCTAACTACTCTGATTTGGTCATTATACACACTATATATATATATATATATATATATATATCTCAAAATGCCATACTATGTTTGTGGTACTGGGGGTTGAACCCAGAGCCTTCAGACTGAACTATATTCCTACTCTTTTTTATTTTTTACTTTTAGACAGAATCTCAATAAATTGCCCAGGCGGGACTCAAACTTGTGATCTTCCTGCCTCAGCGTCCCAAGTACTGGGATTTCAGACATGGGCCACCAAACCGAGCTAATATGTACAATTTTTATGTCAGTTAAAAATTTTAAAAGTAATGCAGTACTGATACATGCTGTAACACGGATGAACCTCAAAGAATTAAGTTAAAGAAGTCAGACACATGACGACATACATTGTGTAATACTTTTTGAAGGAAATGTCCGGAATAAGCAAATCCAGTTGGACATGGTGGCTCATGCCTGCAACCCCAGCACTTGGGAGTCTGAGTGATGAGAACTGCTGTGAGTTCAAGGTTAGTCTGGGCTACATAGTGAATTCAAAGCCAGCCTGAACCACATAGTGAGACCCTGTGTCAAAAAAAAAAAAAAAAAATCAAGACCAGAACAAGCAAATCCATAGAGACAAAGCAGATTAGTAGTTTTAAAAGGTAGGGTACAAGCTGGGTGTGGTGGCGTACATCCATAATCCCAGCACTCAGGAGGCTGAGGCAGGGGAATTGTTGCGAGTTCGAGACCAGCCTGGGGTACAAAGTAAGCTCAAGTACAGCCTGAATCGCATAGTGAGACCTTGTCTCAAAACAACAAAGACAACAACAAAAAGGATAAAAAAAAAAAACTGAGTACAGGAGAATAAGGAATGGGTTAGAGGATACAAATTTGCTTTGGGGGTAATAAAAGACTTTTAGACCTAGATAGTGGTGATGGGTCCTGAGAATATGGTATTTGTACACTTTAAAGTGGCTTCCTTTATGCTATATCAATTTTACCTGAATTGAAAACGATTTCTGTATTGCTGAAAATTACTGAGACAGTGGATTTTGCATGTTGTCGCCACCAAGACATGATAGGCATGTGAGGTACTCCATTCTGTCGATTACCTTGATTCACCCATTCCACAATATATGCATATTTCAAAACAGCATGTTGCATGTGACATACATATCATTTTTGTCAGTTTAAATAAATAAAACGTAAAAGCTAAAAAAAAGAGCTTTCCCTCAAAAAACAAAAGAAAAAAGAAAGAAGTTCCAAAGTCAAAATAAAAAGCATACTAGCAAAAAGAAGTATTTAACTCCTATTACTGTTAAGTGAGGCCCCTGTGTCTCCACTAGAGAAGGAAATACATGTGAACAATGCTGTCCTAAGGATGGGAACAAGGGTGGACAAGTAGGGCCAGTTGGGAGAGTTATTTTGTGCAAAGGGCCTCCAGCCTTGATAGAGGACAAATATTGACAGCGTACCTTGCACTGATCCACCCTGCGCCTTGTCCAGCTTGGAGCTCAAGGAGAAGTTAATTAGTAAGGAAGGGCTGAGTTCTGGGAGGAGCTCGAAAGCGGTGATAAGGAGCATGGCAAATATTTCTAAGAGTGGAGAAATGGAAGAGCTGTGGAGGATGGACTCTTGGAAAGGTGAAATAGACTGCAGAGCAGGCATGAATCTAATAGAGAATTGGAAGGTAGGGGATCTGGCCCCTGCTTGGGTCACCAGGCGCCTGTGACCTTGATCATGCTATGGAGCTCTCTGGTCTTGTTTTGCTTTTCTGATTGCATCCCATAAGGTGCTGGCATCACAACTATCTGTGGGATATTGAAAACACAAAGATCCCCCTGGGGCTGGAGAGAAAATATCTTAAAGATGAGCCAGCGCTCCTCAGGTCCTTAGGTTGGTCCCCCAGGATGTGTTCATAGCCAGATGGCTGCTCTCCACTCCCTGAGCTTCGAACCCAGGAGAGCTGGAGCAGGGGCCTGGGTTTCATTTTTAGCAAGTTCGTAGTGAGGATGGTGCCTCATCTCACACGGAGAACCATGGAGATGATTATCTAACAACTAGTCTTAGTTGTTACCAACTCTGGGTGGTCGTGGCATTTACCTGAAAACGGCTTAATAAATGATTACTAGGTAGTGACTCAAGGATCTTCTGGTCTAGAGTCTAGAGCAATGACGTTGAACATTTTAGAGCTTTCAGTGATACAAACAAACTGCTGTGGCACAGGTACCATAGGTTTGCCATGACTGGTCTAGACCCTTGTGTCTGCTCTAGGTACCTTGGTGCTTCTGGGGACAGGCTTAGGCCTGGAGTTTTACAGGGAGTGGGATTAGGAACTAAGAAGAGATGCTCACTGGAGTTCTGCTTGGGTTGAAATGAACTGGAATGAGCTCCAGGCCAGGAATCAGCAGACTATGGTGATGGTTGTGGGAACCATGACCCGGGCCATCTTAGATAATGTTTATTAGCCACTTGATGCATTTATTACCACCTAAGAAAATGAAGGAGGGAGATATAATAGGAAAAAGAAAGTGGTTTTTGCAGAGATGTTTGGGAAAGACCTGAGGGAACTTCACAAAATTTTCCAGATAGTCTCAGTACTGGTCTGCTACCATTTATTCTTGCATACATTTTTTTTTCCAGAACTAAGTCTAGACAATAGCAAGAGCTTTTCAAATAAGAATATTGTCGCAGCCAGGCATGGTGACTCATGCCTGCAATCCCAGTCCTCTGGGAGGCTGAGGCAGGAGGATTGCAAATTTGAACCTGAGCCTAAGCAATTTGGTGAGATCTTGTCTCAAAGAAAAAATAAAAAGATTCTGGGATGTAGCTCGGTGTGAAGGCCCTGGACTCAGTTCCCAGTAGACAATCAATTAATCAATCAATCGTGGCATAAAGTCCTAAGGAATGAAATTCAATGTATGGATGTTGCTCCTTAGGTACATTTCCTGGGTATCTGGAAGGACTGCTCACTGAATAGCTACTTGGTAGAGTGGAGAGGCCTCAACATCTTACAGCACAGATAGTGACATCCACAGCTGAGCTTGCTTAGAGCCACTCCTGCTGATTATTCCCACATTCGACTTTGGCTTGCTTGTGTGACCTTTGATTGACTGCAAGAAGAAAAGCAAAAGGCCAAAAGGTCCTTTCCTGTTAGATAAAAAACAAAACAAAACAAAACAAAAAAACAGCAGTTGTATTCATTGGCAGGTAGCACGGAACGTGAGTGTAATGCGAGAAGCTTGTATAATGTATATTTGTGAAATTCTCAAAAAGTTTAATTACCTTGCAACAACCCCCCCTTTGCTCTGAACCTTGAGTTGTACTAAACCTCCCTAATTGCAGTCTATGCTAATGTGATTGGTGTGATTACACAGCCAGTGGCTGGCCACTGGGGGACTTCTCCCTGGCAACTGACATTGTACCAAAAGAGCATAAATCCTTGGGAGTCTCACCCTTACATACTTTAACTTCTCAAAGTACTTAGAATGATGTGGAACACATAGTGCATTCATACTTGGCCTTTTGTTTTTACTCAAAAGATGAAAAAACTGATTTCCTTACTACCCTAAGAAACGGTGCATTGAATACATATTTTTTAAGAGTTCACAGCCATCATATTCTAGACTTCCACCACATCATCTCTAAAATTTCCTTGTGACTCTGATTCTCTTCTCTCAATATGATTTATTCTACAGACATAGAATACAACTGCCCTGTGTCTCATCTGTGGAGTCAACTGGGGGTAATAGAAAGAGTGCCCACCCAGAATCAGCTAATCTGCTTTTGCTATTTTATAGCCACTGAACTACATCATCCCAATGCCCCACAACTTAAAACTGTTTTATTCTCTATTGATGTATATTTGACCTTTAAAAAAACGGTTCCATGTATTAATGAAATCATGCAATGCCTGCCATACTTTCTCTGGCCTGTTTCACTTAGCAAAATGTCACCTAGGCTTATCTATGTTGTGACAAATGGTAGATTCTCCTTTTTATGTATGACAGAGGATGCATAGGATGAAAGACTAGAGATCTAGAGTACAGCATGAGGACTACAATTAATAAAACTGTATTGTATTAGGCAATTAAGGGGTTTGTTGAATAAATGGATTTTTAGCTGATTTTGTTACATAAAAAGTAACTGTGCGAGATGATATATATGCTAATTTACTTCACTATAGTAACCATTTTACCATCAATATGTATGCCATGATACCCTGTTGGAAAGCTCAAATACATGTAAAATAAAGTGTATTTCAAAGCAGGAGGAGAAAGAGGCAGAAGAGGAAGAGGAAGAGGAGGAGAAGACTATGGGCTGGGTTTGTGTCTGAGCTCTGGGGTGTGGGTGATCCCAGGTCACTCAGTTAAACTCTTCCAGTATCTCATTCTTGACCTGAAAAATTGTGCACAGCCATGTTCAATTCAGTCAGGTCTTATTTCTCTCCTCTGATTGTTATCCACCTAAAAGCCAGGACACATGACCAGGTTTTCTACCCGCTTTGTTTGTTCCCTGTTACCTGCTGAGCACCCCATTAGCCTAGATAAATAATTGAAGGACTAGTTAAGAGAAAGAAAGGGATAAAGAAGAAGGGTTTCAGAGAAATGCAGAAATTGGAATGTTTCTCATTTTCTTCTATTTCATATTTTCTTAGCCTAAGGACAGAGCATAGCAATGTTTATCAGTGCCAGCAGGGAGAATGACATTTGTGCAAGCAGGGGAACTTGAAGGAAGCCCAGAGTTTGGAAATCCATTTGCTTGGTGGCCAGTGAGTGACAGGTTGTCCATCGCAGGCTACACAAAGGAACACTTGAAGGTGAGTTGTGTTTTCTAGGTATTAATGGATCCTCACAAGAATAATGAGTTCACATGTAAGATCTGAGTGCCTTGCTTATCATAGGTCCCTGGATGGGAATGATAGAGAGACTTCTATTCAGTGCCAGTGAGGGCGAACCTTTTTGGAGATTCCAATGGTACAAACGGCCCACTGCAGCACACATTCCGTAGGTTTGCCACCACTGGACTAGACAATCTCGCTGCCTCCTCCTGTCACCAGGCCCCACGTGGAGGTTACCATAGGCAACACTCCCTGGTGCCACGGTAGTCATGCCTGCACCCTGGGAGATCCCAGTAGTAACACTATTGTGCTCAGGGACATGCTCTCTGGGATTCCATCCAAACTGTAGAAAGGCAGCCTGGTAGGGTGAAAAGGCATTTTATAAACAAAACTAAAAGAACAGGGTGTTCATTTACCATGCTGGGAAAAGAACCAAGAGTTTGGACTTGGGTGGAGAAGCAAAACAGACTAATTTTAAACTCCAATTTACCAAAGGATAATTGTATTTCACTGAGAGAGAGACAGAGACCGAGACCGAGACCGAGACAGAGACAGAGACAGAGACAGAGAGAGATTTTCAAGTCATTTCTTGGGTCCACTTCGCATGAAAAGTAGAATATAATCAGGATGCAGGTAGTGTGAGAGGCAAAACAGTCATTTTAAAGAGCAACACTTGGCATAAAAATGGATGCTTCACCAAGAGGCTGAGGATGTATGTCTCGGTATAGGAATCACGAGAGCACACTGATGACCAGAAGTTGCAACCTCTTTGGACTGAGTAATGGCTCTGGATCAAAACTATAGCAATAATGTGGGAGGAAGATGAGAACGATGAGGTGGTTTGCACCATGCTCTGAGGAGAAGCTGCAAAGGAGTCAATCAAGGGTCCTGGCTCGGCTGAGCTGCAGAGCTATAGAGCACGAGGAAGCTGTAGAGTCACATGCCCGAGGCAGGAAGGCTGACTTAGGTGTCCCCACCCCTGCCCTGCAGAAGTGGAGAGATATAGAACCTTCTAGATCAGGAGCTCCCTTTGACTGGGAGAGCTTCTCTGGAGAAGGAGCCTGCTGGGGACATCTTAGTATCTGAGGGAGTACAGAGCACCAGCCCAATAAAGAGGGCCTGGGCAGGGCACCGCCAACATTTACCCAAGAGCTTCACCAAAACCACTCATTCACTAGTGACACGGTTAAGACTGAAACCCATCTCTCAGCCCCGTGAAGTCCATAATGGCAGCAGCTACCTTTATGCCACTCTTTAGAAGGCACCTTTCATGCCAACCACACTCCTGGGAGATAAACAAGGACAGACATCTGTCTGTGGGTTCATTTTCTCAAGATGCATATGGAGGCTTGAGGTCACTCACCCGAAGTACTATAGCTGTGACTAGCACCTTATTCCAAGGGCTATCACCACCTCTTAAAGGTCAGAAGAGCTGTCTAATAGCTCGTCACTTTTTAGGCTTTTGTGCTTGCCATGTGACACATATATGCTCATCATTGATTTGATTTTGTTCTTTTGTCGCTCGTATGCTTTAGCAATTATGAACCTCAACTAAGGGCTCTCATCTGAGCAGGGGCTGCACAAGGAATATTTAATTTCCTAGTTATGCATGCCCACCCTGGTGTGGGAGTCTCTGGTTTCTATTTCTAACTCTTGATACCCACTCTTAGTAATAAGAACAAAATGATCTATTTTTGTAACGTGACTCAGATGTCTCTGGAAACATTTACAATGCTTGGAATGTTTTGTTTTAATAATTTCCTGATCTGTATGCAATAAGGCATTTTAATGCAAGAGCTAGTATGAAATTCCTCATTGTTGGAGAGTTTGAATTTTGTTTTACATTCTCCTTGCATTTAAATTTAATCATTCGGTGCCCAAGTGAGCTAAATTTGCTGTAGCTTCTTTAGCTCTTTGATTATTTTGGGGGCACACTCTGCTTTTCATCTTATTTCCCTCCTCTATCCCTTTAAGCTTCAAAACCTTTCTCACTGGCTAATGGTTTCCTGCACTGGCATCTGGATATGCAGACACCAAATTCTGTCATACAACATCCACATATTTATTGAAGTCACCTACACAGGGTCATCAAATGTTGTGGAGTCAGAAGACATTGGTTCCAGACCACAGTCCACCTTGTGCTGACCTTGTGATCTTGCGGCAACAGAGTACGGTTGCATACACTTGCACACACACTTTGACCTAGAGACTACACTTCTTACATAATTCTATCCAAGTAATTGGAGCTATGTCCAAAGGTTTAGTTCTAAAGATGGTTACCACTGCTACTTTTGCAAGAAAAAAATATTTAAGGAGTCCTCGGGTGACTGAATGCTGGTGTACCCCACAATTCACACACTGAAGCCCTACTCCCAGTATGATGGTATTTGGAGGTGAGGTCTTTGGAAGGTAGTTAGGTTCAAACAAGGTCGGGCCTCCACAATGAGATGGTTTTTTTTTTAAGAACAGGAAGCAATCAGAGCACATGAAAGTGCTAGGATGTCTCCTCCTCTCCAAGGACAAAGCAAGACACATGGTTAAGCACAAGCAAGGAGAGCTCCTTCAAACCAGCCTTGATCTTGGACTTCCAGCCTTCAGAACTGAAAGACAAATGTCTATTTTTAAACTGCCCAGTCTATGGTGTTTTGTTATGGAAGCCCAAGTTGAGTAAGACACATGGAATACAATAATACATATTAGTGGCCCTCCAATTTAAGTGTATAAGATCCCCTGGGAGGGTTTATTCAGTGAAGCATGGATTGTAGTGCTGCCCTTCCCCCAGCCAACACTAGACTTTTTGATCCAGCAAATTGAGGATGGGCTCAGGAAATCCGTGTTTTCACCAAGTTCCAAGGTCCTGTGGGTGAGGCTGGTCTGTTGCTCACCCTGGGAATCATCGCTATACAAAAATGTGCAATGACATGATCTTTCTGGATTACTATTCTTTAAAGGTAATTTAGTTGACAAAAAGTATCAAAATCTACATTTGTAAATCAATGCGAAAGTCTTAAAAAGTCGAATGGTGGTTAGCTAAGTTAGCTTTGAGTGGCAGGGTTAAGGGACAGGCATTTTTTTTGCATGGACTCAGTGCCACACCGCAGACCTGGGTTTAATTCCATCTCCAGCTCTCCCTGCTGTGTGAGCAAATGAGTTAACCCACAGCAGCCACCACTTCCTCATCTGCAAACAAACAGCAAATGATATGTACCCCGAGGGGTTATTTTGATTACTAAGGAAATAATGTAATATTCCTGTACTTGTTCATCTAACAAATATCTGTGAAATCTCCCCTGTCCCCTGGAGATGAAATGATGAAGACTCAATGTTTTAACCTCACATAACTTCAACATACAACTTCCGTTCTATGGGGCGGGGACAAAGACATTCAACCTCCTTTCTGCTTCACTAGTGTTTGAAACCAGGTCCTCACACATGTAAAGCAAGCAGTCTACCATTGCCCTTTTTGTATTTTATTTTGAGACACGATCTCATTGAGTTGCCCAGGCTGGCCTCGAATTTGCTGTCCTCCTGCCTCAGCCTCCTGAGTAGCTGGAATTATAGGCATGCGGCACCATACTTGGCTTAGGCATGACCCATTTTAAAGGACAGTTGGCATGCTTGAGATTCTTGAAACGTGTTGTTCAAAACCCACCCAACACAAGCCAGTGCAGGCCAGGCCTCCTGCCCTGTAGCAAAACGTCACCGAGATGTTTTACTGATGGAGAAAGAACAGTTGAAGCTGTGGTCAGCATGCAACTGGAGCTCCCCTCGTGTGCGTGGTGGAGAGGCCCCCAGGAAACGCTTTATCAGGGTCCCTTCCTGGGCACTGCCCTTTGCTGGCTTTATCTTTTGATAATGCATTGTTTACTTTACCTGCCTCCTACCTAGGAGCTCCTACAGGCAGGTGTGTTTAACTGCCCTTAGGCCAGTATCTGAACCTCTAACTATAAAAAGAAAGGAAGAAAGAGGAAGGGGAAGAGTTGAATCAGCTCTTAACAACAACACCAAAAAAACCAAAAACAACCCAAAAACTCAAACCATAAAAGAGCAAAAGTATCAAATTAATTGCTATATTTTAGGAGATCATTTTTAATAGGTATCTTAAAGTTTATGTTTCCCAGCCCTTCTTTGAACTTCTAGAAGAAAGTTGCAAAAATGTTCAGCAAACGTCACTGTGGAAGGAAAGAGACACAGTCACTCTTTAGAGGGCCACTAAAACCTCACATGGACATAAATACTCCGTCGTTTCCACTGAAGGGACCATTAATATCTAGTTCAGCAAGAGTGAAAAGGGAACCCGTGTGACTTTGTGAAGGAGTCAAACAACTAACAAGATAACTAGAAATCCATTTTAAAAATTGAGATGCAATTCGCATACCATAAAATTCACCCTTTTAAAGCATACAATTCAGTGGTTTGTAGTGTGTTTACAAAGTTGCGCAACCACCCTGAGTTTCTAGTTTCGGAACATTTTCACCACTCTAGAAAGAAACCCCAGGCCCATTAGCAATCATTCCCCATTCTGTTTCACTCAATGTAGTGACGCACGTTAGCGCAGCAAAACGACACTGCAGGACTCTGTAATGGTGTCCTCACGCCATTGCCCGTTTGTCCAACACTCAGGGTGACCGCTAACATACACCACAGACTTGGAGTAATTGCGATTTGCCAGCGTAGGCTCACGAATTGTGACAAAGGTACTGCTCCTGGTGGCTGACATTAATGACCAATAAAGGAGGCTGTACGAGCCTTAGGGACAGGAGGTACACAGAAAATCTCTGTGCCTTCCTCTCAATCTCGCTGTAAGCCTAAAACTGCTCCAAAAATAAAGTTTATTTTAAAATAACCTAGGGAAGTCCTTGGCACTAACAGTATGCTTAGGAATACTTGCTGATAACCCGGCCATTTTCCCTATAAATCTTGCGTCTCCTCCCAGCCAGACTTTTATCTCTGAGATCTTTTGACACCGTGTCTGCACTTGAGGAATCTCACTAAGAGAATGTCAGGACCATTCATTTCAGAATCTTGCCTGCTACTCGGCTGTCTGAAACTCAGTTTCCTCATCTGATAATCTAGAAATCACCTCAATCATCTTTGAGGTCCCCTTCAGGTTTAACCATTTATGATCTGGGTGTGGTCCTATAAAAGTCAATAGATAAGGTCCATTCCAAATATATGACCCGTTCCCATTTGTCTCCACCCAAGACATGTGACACAGCCCAGGCATCATATTTTTCAAGTCACAAGGCTGAATTTCTGACCCAACACATGTTGGATTTTTTTGTGCTTATTATTTTGCTTTTGTTTATGAGAGTCTGTCTGGGCTTTCCAGTACCATCTATGTTTAATATAGGGGAAAAAAATCACCCAAAACATTTAGAATTTTATTTTTCAGCACCGGGGATCAAACTCACAACCTTGCACCTGCCAGACAGGTGCTTAAGCCACTGAGTCAAACTCCTGGCCATATTTTTTTTGAAGCAGGGTCGTGCTATGTAGCTCAGATTGGCCTTGTGCTTGTGTTGTAGCCCAAGCCGTCCTCCAACTCACAATGCTCCTCCTACCTCAGCCTCCTGAGTGCTGGGATTAAAGGCACATTTAGAAATGTTTTTAAAAATTAGAAATAACAGTAACTACATTTATAACAACCCTTTTTTATGCTATTGGGGATCAAATTCATTTCCTTTGCACTGAGCTACATCCAAGCCTTTTTCTTATTTTTTTGAGACAGTATCTCACTACGCTGTTAAATTGTCCTGTCTGAGCCAGAACTTCCAATCTTCCTGCCTCAGCCTCCCGGAGTGCTGGAATTATCGGCATGTGCCACTACTCCTACCTTTTATAACAAATCCTTTTAACAAATAATTTGACTGCTATTAAACCAGTTCTGTAGACTAGGTAAGTTAAGGTTTATTATTCTCCCTGGATGGATGAGAAAACCAAGCTTCAGAGTAAGTACAGCAACACAGACATGGTAGACAGCAGAATCGGCATCTCATTTTTGTGCCTTCAAAGCCCGTGCCAAGAACTGTGTTTCTCATTCTGTCCGCTCAGTCAGCACTTCTGGGTGAATTTGTGCTAAGGTCATAGGACTTAAAATACTAGCGAGAACGGGGTCAGTTGGAGTTGGGAGCCTGCGGAAGACGGGCTGCCTGTGGTTTCCTCTGCTTGAGATGCCTGTGGGCTTTGAGTCTTGCTCATTGCGACATGCGGAAAGACTTTCTGACTGCAAGTGTGGGCTAGTAAAGTGTAGCCGGAGGAGCTGTGGCCAGCTGTGGGCAGTCACGCCCCTCGAAACCGCAGATAACAATGGAATATTGACCAACAGTCCACTGCAGATGGCAGGCCTACAATCGAGCCACCTCTGCCCTGGGAACATGGCAGCAGTTTGCTTTTACAGTGACAAATCCTTCATGATCTCCTTTTTGAAATAGTGGCGTTTGCTTTTAGTGGCTGAAGTTTTTCATGATAGGACTTTGGGGGAGCGTTATGTGGGAATTTTATTGTATTTTATTTTTCAAATCCATTTTATTTCAAAGAGAAAATAAAAGAAAAAGAAACAAAACAAAATTTCAAAACATGTCAATCAGGGGACAATAATGGTACATACATTGCGCATTGTCATTCCCAAATCATTCACCCAGAACACAAGACATCTGCATTCAATTTTCCAAAAAATACCAGCACAAATCTTTCTCTTCAGTGAACTCAGAGAAATCAGTAGTATAACTATTTTAACTATTGTTTTATATACATATACATATACACATATACACATATACGCTAGGAGGGAATTTTAGTGGTCATGACGTACAGCAACCCCTTCCACTGAACCTTACATGGAATACCTTATATGTAAGCCTGCAAAGAATAGTTACCAGATACTTAGAAATCAGCAAAAGGATGACTGCTTGTCCTTGCAAAGTCCCACCAGAGCCTCTGTCTACCGAGTCTAGCCGAGTGCATCTTATTCTCGAGAGAAAGGCATCTTTGTTTGACTTACAGTTTGCCATTGATTAGGACTGGGACTGGAACTGTAGATGCTGACTTGTAGTCTGGTAAGTTCCAAATGATTTTCATAGAACAGAGTTGCAAATTATTTCTATTTGGTAAAAACAAATAAATAAATGAACAAATAATTGAATAACCCCAAAGGTCAGGGTTTTACTGCCTCATAGGATATTCAAGTTTTGTATCTAACTTCACTATCATAGTTTTAACATTTTCCCTGCACCAACTGTATATGTGTCAGTCTCTCTGCATGCTTGTTTCTTTATTAATGATTTAAATACATACCTTTGATACATATTCACTTTATATTCATATAAACGTCACATTTCTAGCTTTGTGAAGCTTGCTTTGGTAGCATCGTAGCAGTTCTTACAGGGAGAATCAACAGCACTTGAAGGAATTTAGCAACGTGAAGATTATAAAACACAAAGAGAAGAATCCCACTGGGAGGATATGTGCTATTTAACTTGATCCTTGCCTTTAGCCATTCATAAACATTGCCTAGACCCTCTTTCTCACAGTGGGTTGGTATTAGACTAACCAACAAAATCAAAATAAACAAAACAATACCAGATAAAAAGCCCTATGCAAACAAATGGATGGACATAGAAATTCCAATTTTAGAAGTGAAATAGAATCTGGTGGTGGTGGCCCATCCGGAGAGCATCATTCTTGCTTCGGAATTCTGTCTCCCTGCAGGTACTTGTTTTCTTTTCAAGGCCAGAACCTATTTTCAAGGCCACTTGAAAAGTGCATTGGATGGAATTTCTGTTGCAAAGCAAATTCAGCTTTATCAAGCATATTTTATCTTAACCTCCACAGCAATCGTTTCCTCCTCCAGAGGAGAAGAGGTACATTGCAAAGATTCCAAGGAAGGTGCCCTGTGCAATGAATATCGACCCCAGATAACCTTCAGCAGGCTACTTGCTGCCTCTGGTCCATTGCTAGGGATTTGCCCAAACTCTGGGTTCTAGGTCTAGCAATAAAGAGTTAGTTGCATTTATTTATTTATTTCAACCATCTTGGTAAAGCAGCTATTTGGAGAGAAGGAAGAGTATTTGTAGAACAAATTATGTCCTGGTCTTTAGAGTGTGTGTGTGTGTGTGTGTGTGTGTGTGTGTACGCGCGCGCGTGCGCGCGAGCGCGCCTGCATAAAAGCCTTGCTGGAAGCCACACTTCAGTTTGGCACCTCCATTTAAATTTAAATGGAGATACTGGATATCCACTTGGTCTGTTGCAAGAAGAGTAACCACTGCAGTGCTTAGCCACATATTTTCATTTCAGAGGCAGTTGCTGGGTTGGGCTGGAAGTGGCTGAGCAAACTTGTGTAACCCCACTGATGTTATTCTTTGCAGTGGGAACATCTAACCTCCAGGCTTTCTGGGATGGTTTCCACCAGGTGGGCCACAGGAAGGAGCTCAGGTATACTCCATGTTCTGTTATGGATGCTATGTGCATTGGCGAATGCCTACAAACAATAAGTCCACGTGACAGTGTGGTCATTAATGTCTGCAATCCATTTATTGTCTCTGTCACATTCTAGGCCCTCAAAAAACTTGCCTTTTGTTCAAAGAAAAATATTACAACCATATATGAAGTCCTAAGATGGTTTTATTATTGGTGGTACTTATTACAGCCCTCTTTATCTCTCTCATTAAAAATAATATTACATATTTTATGGTATATGCCCAGGCACCAAATGGCAGGAAATCACATATGTGTCAGAGGATCTTTGATTTGCATCTGTTTTAAGGTAATGGATTTTTTGGTGCCTCCCTGATATTTTGTATCACTGTTGCATTAATGTTGTAACTTGATTTTGAAAAAGACATTCAGTTCATCCAACATTACTCCTCCCAGAATTCTCAGTGCTGATCATGACTGCTATTTCTATGAGGAGCTCAGAGACCAACTGTTTGGCAGTCCCAATAGATACTTATTCATTGGTCAACAGCATTCAGGATTCTAACTCTCGGTCTTCTGGAGCTATTCTGTCCTCTGCAAGCCCTCAGGGCTTGGGTTAGATTTCCTCAGAGCCTTAGGACATCTCTGTTTTCCTTTTGATACTGGGAATCGAACTCACGACTTCACACTTGCCAGGCAAGTGCTGTGCCACTGAGCTATATCCCCAGCCCCTAGGATGTCTCTTGTCCCAACAAAGATACTCAAAAATATTTGCAAGTATTAACATTGATATGTTTTGGAAATATTTGAAAATAATTCAAATTACTTTCAAGAGTGTCAAATGATTCTCACCAAAATCAAAACTCTTATTTGCCTCTTAAGGTAATAATTCTGTCTATCTCTGTTGAAAGTTCTTCTTTTGTCTGTATACACAGGCCTTCTTCCTTCCTTCTTTTCTTTTCTCTTTCTTTCTTTCTTTCTTTCTTTCTTTCTTTCTTTCTTTCTTTCTTTCTTTCGACAGGATCTCACTGTGCAGTACAGGTTGGCCTTGAACTCACTATGTAGCCTGGCTGGCCTCAAACTCTGAGCAATGCTCCTGCCTCACTTCCTGAGTGTTGGGATTATAGGTGTGTACCAGCATGCCTGGCTTTTTTAGGCTTTAAGAAAGAACCATTTTGTTTGATTTGCTGATCTAGAATATAATTATTGTGCTCAGAATTTTCTTTATGTTGATGATATTTTCTTTGGCAATTAATGGATGGAATAAGATGGTTTTGTGACTTGCTACATATTCCCTGAGGCATAGTACACCTGAAAAATAAAAATCTAGCTTTGAAATGGTTTTTGAACATGTTTTTCTTAAAACAGGAGAATCAATTACATAATAATTTCTGTCATAACTTCTGACTCCTTTTGCAATATCATTCTTTACACGAACAACTCAATCAAGAAAAATAATGACAGATTTTTTTCCTGTGCAAAATAGTCACCCAAGGCTATTAGATCAAAATGGTCCAGGAACCAGGTTGGTGGGGAATCTTTCCCTCTACTAAAATCTCCTAGAACCTTTTCTTTCCGTTGTCAGCACCAAAGGATGAAGGAGTTAAAAACAACTCAAAACGTTTGGTTTAGGTTACTATGGAAGGCTTCTCTAACTGAATTTGTGCTTCAATGAATTCTTCAAGTTTTCATAAGATGTGTTAGAACTTAACATTCTTCTTTCAAAAACCTCGACCAAAAGTAAGTTTCTTCCAATATGAAAAGCTTTCAGGACTTGGTGTTTATTTTTTTGTTGTACTTGATGTTTCTTATAGTCTCTGCTTCCACTTAGTAGTGCTCTGCCTCTATGTAGGTGCACAAAATTATCCTTTCGCTGGAAAACTTGCATGCAGTATATATTTTTTTCAGCTTTCTAAAATGATCAGAGGTACTGGCATAGGATCTGCTGCACAATAGTGTTCAATATGCTCTTGTTGGAATAATGAAATCACCCCCTTCTTCTAATTTGTTTAAAACCAAGGTTCTCAAAGTGCAATTACAATTTGATGGGCCAGGGTTTAACACATGGTTCTGGAGATTTTCCTAAATCCCTCTGGATATAGAGTGAATGCTGTGAACATCCCACTTAAGGAACTTTAAATGCTCACATACAAAAAAGATCAACCACCAACTCCAAGACTGATCAGTTTCCTAAACTTCACCAATCTGCTTCTACCTTTTTTTTTTTTTTTTTTGTACCGGAAATCGAATTCATGACCTTATGCTTGCCAATTTTTACCGTTTTTTGAGACAGGATCTCACTATGTAGTGGAGGCTGAACTTGAACTCGCTATGTAGCCTAGGCCAACCTCAACCTCACAGCGATCCTCCTGCCTCAGCCTCCTAAGTGCTAGGATTACCGGGGTGCATCACCATGCCTGGCGGGCTTCTACCTTTAGAATCTTTTGTTTTTGTTTTGTTTTGCTTTGCTTTGTTTTGTTTTGCTTGTGGTACTAAGAATTAAAGCCAGGGCCTTCATACTGAACTACACCCCCAGTCATTTTTATTTTTATTTCGAGATAGGGTCTTGCTAAATCACCCAGAGTGGGTTTGAACTTGGAATCCTCTTGCCTCAGCCTCCTAGAGTATTGGGATTATAGGCATGCATCACTGTACTGAGCTTCTTTAAAATCTATTTTCTCAACAGTGCCCAGGATTGAGGACCCAGAGAGAGGGTCTTTCTGAATGTGTTGACCTGCAACAGAGACTTGGGGGTCAATGACCACCCAGGACCACAAACTGATTTTGTGTGAAGAGCTGGGGTCAGGGAGAAAGTTAAAGGAACTATTGAGGAAGAAAACTGAAGAGATAAAATTTACCCACAACAAAGATATTCCTGGAAGTATACACTGTGAGCAAGATTTTTGGGGTGCCCTTGAGATAAGAACTGATGTTTCAAAAAAGGAAATTACGATCTGAAACTAAGCCAAGACTAGGAATCCAAAGCCAAAGTATCTTTTTTTCAGTTTCCAAGAAAAGTGAGTCAAGAGTCCTAGACTGGAAAGCAAAGACAATAGCGGTGAAAAAGCAAATGTAATTCAACTTGTCACATTTTTATCGAACACCTATTTTTTTTTTATGAGCAGGCGAGGAGATAAGAAATGAAGGAGGCTCACTTTCTTCATGGAGGCTGTGATCTAGTTTTGCATGACTGCCTGTCCTGTACTTCCAAAGTCTGGAAAAGAACAGCTAGTGCTTCCAACTGAGCCAAGCTGAAAGGAGTAAGATGAGCTGTTTTGTGTAACTGCACAATTCTCTCATACAAGAGCAGTGGTGTTGAATGGAGCAATCCTATCCCCAGGAGACATTGAGCAATGGATAAAGAGAATTTTAGTTGTTATAACAGAGAGGGGAGAGGCTTCAGTATCCAGTGGATAGAGGCCAGGGATGCTGCTAAGCCTCCCACAGAGCACAGGACAAACCCTCTAGCAAAGAACCATATGGCCCAAGATGTCAAGGTGCCAGACAGAAGGACCCTGAACTAGAGTAAATGGCTTTGCACACATCCAGCAGCTGAGCAGGCCTGTCTACTGCTTCCAGCATAGGCTGACACGTTACGGGAATGAGAGTCACTACAAGAGAAGCAAATGGGGAATTGCATGATCCCCCTCGGGTCTCTAGAGGAGAGATTCCACCACTCCTCTGCTAACAGCACCAGAAAATTACCCATGCTGTAAAAAAAAAGCTCTAGGAGTTCTGTGTTTGGGGTAATTTCATCATAAGGTGAGCTCAGGGAATATTTTAAAATGAGTCGAAACCAAACATCATCAGGGATCAGAAGGGTAAAGCTGGTGTAATAAGCACTATGAAACAAAGTTTTTGTCTTAGTTACTTTTTTCATTGCTGAGACAAAATACCCCAAGACCCAAAGTTAAAGGGGGAAAGATTTATTTAGCTCACAGTTCATAGAGGTTTCAGTCCATAGTTGACTGGCTCCAAGGCAGAGTGGCACACGGCAGAGGGGCTTCGCACAGGAGAAAAGCAGTTCATTGCAGGCAAAGACAGCAAAAGCAACAAGGAACCTTAACAGCTTCTTTCTGCCTCTCTTATCTTCCTCAGACTACTTAGGGCAGGAAGCACTCACACCCTTTTTCCTAGTTCCCTTGAACCTAGCATTGCACCATGATCAAAGCCAGTGTCACACACTCTAGTTCCAGTCACCTGTTAAAAAGTACCAGTTATAACTGTATAATACTTTGGGGTACATCTAGACACAAGGCATAACAGTCATCCTGAGCTAAACAGAAATCATACTTTGCATCATGTATGTCGCTGCCTCTGCCAGCAGTGCAGCTAATTGGTAATGAATGGGGTGCTTGCCCCTTTTATCTCCACCATGTGAGGATCCGGGAAGGACAAAATAGAAGTGTCTGGAGTCCTCACTTGTAGTTGCTTGTCTGTATTTTAAAGCGACCAACTGTGCTTCAACTGGCTTTCTTCCAAGCACTCATCATTGGAAACAAGTAAACTTGTGCCAGTCAATGTGGCGTGTGCGTGTGTGTGTTCATTTTCTGAGGTGCTGGAGGTGGAACCCAGAGCACAAGAGCTCCACCACTGAGCTATATTCCTAGCCCTATATACGATGTTAAAACTGAATTTCTTTCTATTGTATGAATTGGCAGCAAAACAGACATTGCATAGCTTGGCCCTTATGACATTGCAGATTTGCTCACTGAGAGTTTTTCTTGCCCTTTGGCTTTTAAAATTTCCTCCAGGACATGTGCTTTTATTGTTAGGCCACCCAGGGATGTCCTCACCCATGCAGGGTATTGGGACATAGGCTTACATTCCTAGGAGCACTATCCCTTGGTCAGAGAAGGGCTGGAGAAAGGTCAGGGCAGAGGCCATGCAGATGTAAGAGATCTGAGAGCTGATGTGGAGCCATCAGCTGGGTCCCAACTGTTGCCTTCGCCCCACCCCCACCCCCTTCCTCTTTGCAGAAAGCCTTTATGTCTCAATGTTCCTATCAAAGGCACAACAGAACACAAGCAAAGCATCCAAAAAGGAGCCCAACAGTGTTCCTTCCTTCCATCAGGTGGAGTCACTCCAGGTCTGCAGACATCCTTCAGCAGCCTACGAGGACAAGGGTTTCATTGGCAGCCTGGGTCCCAGCTCCTGAAGGAACAGAGGATTGGCAGTGGTTCTGAGTCAATGTTCTCTTTGTGGAGTACAAGAGCTGTTCCAACAGTGTTTATGATTCAGATGTTTCTTACTGACCTGCTCCCAAAATACACTCTTGGGGCAGAAATAAATTAATTATATGGGGCCAAAAAAGATATTGTGGCTCATAAACTTGCTCTGCCTATACAATCTGTCCTATCAAAAATTAGGTGATGGCTTACAGATGCACTTACCAAAAAAAAAAAAAAATTCCAGGCCTAAAAGCCTGTGTGCCTTTTTTTTAAATTGATGCTGCTAAGAAGATATTAGTTTTGTAACTTTAGAGAAATTCTCTACAGCTAAGGCTGTGAAGGTTAATGGAATTATATTATGGCGATGGACACAAGGAATTAGTGTCTGATGAGGAAAGAAAGGTGCAAAAACAAAGTAAACTTAGATCATCTAACAGCAAAATGGACTTATTGTGCATGCTCACAAAACATATATGCATCATTGTGGGTGCTTGTTACATAGATAAATTTTCCATTTAAAAGTTTCTGGGCTAGGCATGGGATTCTTTCATGAAAGACCTCAGCTCCATTCTTGTAGCTATAGTATATATAAGCCAAAGGGCTAAAGGATCTTGTGACAAACCCTTATTAGCATCAGCACTACTAGAATAAAAGCACACAGTTCAGAAGGTTTCAGTGACATGCATCAGAATATATTCATTTGCACAAAATTGCCACTTCCACTTCCAAACTCTTGTTATGAATATGATCAGCCTGTGGAGCCAAAATAAATAAACCTAAAATGAGGGCCTACTGAAGGAATTCAAACAAATAGGAAAGCTTAGTTACTTGAAGTCGACACAGGAAGCTGATGGTTTCACATTCACAAACTACACAGCCCTAGGAAATGAGACCGGATCATGCACCAAAGGTGAACATGAAAACAACATCTGCAGAACACCTAGAACAGACCCTAGCGCCCAGCTTTGGTTTCCTTTAAAACCGTCATCATAACCGCAGGAAATCTGGAAGTCTATTCTGATGCTGTACATTATACCTCACGAGAAGCTGGCATTTGGCTGCACTTATATTACTTTAATATAGAGGTCAGCAAATGACGGCTTGTGAGCTAAATCCTGCCTGCTGCCTGTTTCAGTACAACCTTGCAAACTGAGAATCGTTTTTACATTTGTAAATGATGAAACAATTCAAAAGGAAAGGAGTGTTTCATGTCACAGAAGAGCAGATTGAAATTCTGCTGTCAGTGTTTGTGAATAAAGTCTACTTGGAGCATAGCTACAGCCATTTGTTTCCATAATGCCTGGACGGCTTCTGGACTCCAAGGGCAGAGTCAAGTAGTTGTGACCCAGTGTGGATATTATGTCCTTCAAGGCTGAACATATTTACTGTCTGGCCCTTTGCAGACAGAGTTTGCCAACCCCTACTCTGACATGCAAAGTAAAGGCACAAAAATAATATGGAGCAAAAAGAAGAGAGAACAACACATTGTTCGTGTGTTGTCATTTTAAGCAGTCTATGAGCCCCTCCTGCACGCCTGCACCCGCCACTTCGGTGCCTCCTGGCCACAGGAGGGCAGAGAGCGGTCTGACTACTCTTCCCGCCTGGCCATCTGAGCAAAGCTTAGGTGTGGTTTGAAAATTGATACGTAGATTGAATTAGTTACCTAGGTTACACAGTAAATCAAAAATAGTCAAAATAGTCATGTGGATAAAAAACAAATGTATATAGAGAGGCAGCAATCAGTTTTCAGAGAAAACTGTTCTTTTCCTCAGAGTCCCCCAATGCTAATGAGCTTCCCAGGGCTAAGTAAAGGGAAGGAGTGAAGGGACTTTTGTGGGTCCCAGCAGGGCCTCCAATCAGTCAACAGAATAGAAACCTTTATTGATTGTAGGCCTTGGCAAAATTTAAGATTGCCCGCTGTCTGCACTGGTACTTTGCAATTCAGTAAGCATTTTGGTAATAAACTCCCATGTAACTTCATAGTGGTTATCCACAGGACATGTTTTGTGATTTTTTTGCTGTATGCCCTTTCCCCCTCGAACTCTGCTGAATGAATGTCAGGAGATCAGAAATGCCAGAAGCTGATGCATCTAGCTAGAGACCTTGCTATTTCAAGTGGAATCCTTGGACCAGCAGCATTGGCACCCTTTTGGAGCTTGTTAGCAATACAGAATCTCATGCTGCCTGGATTTGCTGGATCAGAACTTGCATTTTAACAAGATGTCTGAATATGTACTAGTTTTTGTGAAGCACTGATTCAAGACCATGCACAAGATATGGGAGTCTTGGATATACACTTTCAAATTTAGCTGTGATAGTGCAGTGGTGATCAGGGGCAAATTTGCCACCAAGTTGTGTTTGTGCATCTTCTCTCTAAAGTAGGGCTAAATTCACTGCTTTGGTTCAGGTTATCATTAAAAAAAATACCATAGAGTGGGCAGCATAGGCAACAAATATTTATGTCTCACAGTTCTGGAAGGTAGAAGTCTAAGATTGGGGTGCCAGACAGGGCTCTAGTGAGGGCCTTTTCTGGCTTGCAGAGGGCTGACTTCTCCTTGTCCAGTCATAGGAATGTAAGAAAAGAGGTCCAAAGAAGGCAAAAGAGACCCACACCTGTGACTGGATTTCCTCACCTGCTACACCATTGCACTGGGGATTAGGATTCCTGAATGTGAATTTAGGGGAGACCTAAACATTCAGTTCATTGCAGTGTTTACCTTCTTTTAGTACAATATTCTCAATGTCAAGTGAAATAATAAGCTTGAAAAAGTAGTAAGTGCCCCATGGTTATGAGCTATTTTGTATGGTGATGACTAATATCTCCAGGATTTTAACCATGAATCTTATTCTATACTAACTCTACAGAGGGAGTTCACCTTTTGGTCTCACTAATACTCTTACCTTACGTATGAAGAAAATGAACCAGAGAGAAAATGGGTGCCTCACCCAAGGTCACATATCTACTTAGTTGCAAAGTGGAATTTTTGCTCTGCTACCTCTGAAATACAGTATGACATGTGGGAAACAAATGAAATTGTTAGCACAGATGACAGTCTAAAAACCACTGTACGCTCAAAACAAAACCATAGCATGTTGAATTTTTTTAAATGTAAAGAGAGAATAAAAAAAAAAAAAAGGAAAGAGAAGTTCACTGGCGAGGAGTGGCCTGTATCTGACAGAACACAAACTAGCCTACATGTGTGATCCAAGATGGAAGCCATTTGGTTTTCATAGCTATTTTGCTTCTCGTAGTTAAGTGTGAACCTCCGATTGGTACAAGCAAGAGGTAATGAGATGTCCAATTTCTTATCTTCAGAGACTCATTCTATTTCTTTCCTAAATAAAGAACAGAGGACTAGGGGGTCTAACTCAGTGGTAGAATTGTTGCCTGGCATGCAGGAAGCCCCAGCTTCCATCCCCAGCACCGCGAGGAAAAACAAAAATTGAAGTCACAGGTAGAGGAAGGGCAAGTCTTAAGAGTAGAAATTTACAGAGCTGCCTGTTACCTTACAATTCAGTTCCAAAGTAATGGAGATGTGGAGGTGTTTTGTACAGTTTGCAGAATCTTAAACCTTACAAATAGTTTTAAACAAATGTTCTCAAATTTGGAGACTTCTTGAAAAATCCCCATATTTCTTGGCTTTGAGCTAATGTTTATATCTTGCTTATTTTGTGCTAGGAACTGTTCTAAGAGCTTTTAAAATAAATATTAACCCTCCCAACAACTCTTTTTGGCAAGTGGGGTTATTATTAGTCTAGATAGACTTTGAATTAATTAAATTATTATTTAGCTAAGGAGGCACAGAGGAGTTAAATCACTTCCCTAAAATCACACAGATAGTATCTGGTAGAAGTTGATTTCACCTTGAAATAGTTGGCCCTATATTCCATGCCCTTAACTCATAACTGGTGAGACTGCTAGTAAACTTACCTCCCAGGAATAATTATTAAAAAACATAGTTTTAATGACATTTTAAGAATATATGCTTAAAGTAGTATCTGTAATGCGTTGTCAAAATCTTGGTGCTTTCTTCTAGAAAAAAGAATCAGGGCAGTGGATTGTTTGGGACAGTCCATGTGATTAAAGACCATGGCAGGGAAATTATTCTAACTCACATTTTTAATGCAAAGGCTTCGCAACTTACCAGGGGGTTAGATCCTAATAAATCCATAGTAAATTGAAAATATTGTAAGTCAAAAATACACTCAGCCTGCCCCGCAGCGTAGTTGAGGGGCACTGTGCACTGTGAAGCACTGGCTGTCTCGGTGCCCAGAGTCAGGAGAGGGGAGCGCACCACCACACTGCTAGGCTGGGAAAAGGTCTAAATGTGAGATCTCAAGCACGGTTGCTATGACACTGAAAATCTTTTTTTCTTTTTGCATCATTGTAAAGCAGAAAAATCCTAACTTGAGCCATCAAAAGTCAGGCACTGTTTGTATTGAAGGACAGCAGGGAGTGGCAGGGGGTAGTAGGGATTTTGTACCCCGGGACACACTTGGTCACGTCTGGAGATGCTTTTGATTGCAGTGATTTGAGAAGGTGGGAGTTGCTCTTAGCATCTAGCAAAGAGAGAGGGCAAGGCTGCTGCTAAGAGCCTGTCTTGCACAAGACAGTTCCCACAAAGGTCCCCAAATGGCAAAGAAGTGGAGGCCAGAACCCATGCTGTAGGAATGAGAGTAGATGACATGTGTCTACTAGTTAAGAAGATATATGAAGATTATGGGCTAGAGGAGGGAGTGTGGGATATTAAAGATGACAGACAAGGGGACAAGTAGAAACCTTTGCAGAATGTGGGGGAATGCAGAAGGCACAGGGTTCCCAAAGGTACCGAGGGACAGACGCAAACTCAGCCTTCACAGTGAAGCTGGAGCCCAGGCCACTAGACTGAAGCAACAAATTCTCCAGCTATTTGAGCCCTTAGGGCAGAGGAAAGAGCAGCCTAGGGATTGAATTCTCTTCTCCTTGGCTGTTAACTCCCGGACATCTTGTTGAGAGGGGGTTTGCAAGATTGCCAGCCTTCATCTCCTTTTTTAAGACCTTCTCTTTCTCTTTTGAGAGAAATGGAAATTTTGGGAAAATCCAGTTTCAAAGTGAGCAGAACTGTGACTTTTTCAATGCGGAAGACCTTTCTGGAGGGTAGAAAGCCTCAGGCACACGTAATCAAAAGTAAATGAACCTCTGAACAACATGGCTAATCTTAGTGCAAGACATAGAGTACTCAACTGCGGAAAGTGGTGAAGCAAGGTAATGGCTCTGATTTAGTTGGGACCATTAAAAGCTCTAAGGGAGCAAAATATAGCATCAAGGTAAGGAGCTAAACGACAACAATTTTCCAGTCAGGCTTCTGAAAACAAATGGATGCAAAGCTTACTAAACCCTCTGATGCTAAATGCTCTCCATTAGTCAATTTGTTTTTCAGACTCTGAAGGAAAGAGGTTTAGCCAAAAGGAGTTTCTAAGCTGCAAATGGAATCTGGGCAGGCACACGGCTAACCCACTTGAGTGTCACATGACATTCTGGGTGGTGGTGATCATCAATAGGACATTCTCCTTAGCAGAAGTTTTAAATTTTTCAGTGGGGATTCCAAGTTTTCTCAGAATCCTTTTTTTTGCAGAAGTCAAGACAAGGTAATTTTCAATGTGGATCTCCCCCAAAACAAGGTGGTCTTTGGGAACTTCCTGCACAAAGTTCAGTGTCAAAGCCAGAACAATGCTAGAGTGTGGAAAACAGAAGTCTGTTCTAATCAAATGCAATGTTGGTGAAACTTTGGGTTCCCTTGTGTTTGTTGCTTTTTTGATGGTCAGGATGGAGGGATTTGGCAGATTTGTCCAATCCAAATGTGACCCTGGACAGTTAGTAATGGGAGCCCGCAAGATCAGAAACTTTTAGCATGATTATGTGACTTTTAGCAATGTGTGGTGCAGGAGTGTGAACTTCATAGGCGACAATAGAACAGAGGGTGCAGTGTTGTGCTGACCCCGCCTCCTGCACCCACCACAAACAGTCAGTTGAATTGAAACTTGCATGTATCAGACATTACAAGTGCTTGTGTGACTAGGCTAGCAAAACACAGTGATTACCAATGATAGTATTTCCACCTACCTACACATGTGTGTGCCTGCGAAGACAAATGCTCCTTGTTACTAAGCAGACAGGTCAATTTGCTTAATTACTTTCTATGCAGCCCAAGATAATTCCTCTTTGTTCAGTGGGGGCCCAGCAAGCTAAAGGTTGGACACCCTGTAATAGAGGTTGGAAGGGAAAAAGTGGTATCTCCCCTTTTTCTGTTGCCTCTGATGCTGGGAGTTGGGGCCAGTGTTTATTGTCAGTTTGCATACGCAAAGTGGCTTGTGTAAATAGATTACCGATGAATGAGCTTCGTAAGGAAGCATTATTGATGCTTGGAAAACAGCTGCTTCATAAGCAAGAACTATGTCAGCACCATGAACTGGAATCTTTCTGCTTTTGCCTGGGATTAGTTCTGGGTCCCTCAGAGAAAAATGCTGGGTTATGAAACCCTACAAGTCCCTTGCATATAACATCCAGAAAATGGTTTCATAAGAAAAATGGGTATATGTTTCCACGTTTGTATCGTGCAAGATATGATTTCTATTCTGACTTCATTTAGGGAAAATTTGTTTCCAAGTAAGAGTGAAAACATTTATAAATGAGAATCTCCACTACTAGCGAACTTTGGAAATTCTTGGATTTGCTGGAAGGAAGACGGCCCAGAGACTAAGCTAAACCCACTGGGGATTCTGTATAGAGCTTGGAATGAGCTGTCTTGGGCTAAGAAAGATCAAGACCATAGAATTCTCCATGGTCCCCAGCTTCCAGGTTCAGGTTTCACAAATAGCGAAATAGAATAGATCAGGGCTCAACCATACAACTCCTAACCATTTTGCACTTACCCCAAACATCTGAGCCTCTCCACTGGATTCTTTCCCTTCCCTTCCCTTCCCCTGAGGGTTACCTGATTCCTCTTGCACCCAACTCCATTTAATTTGCAAGAGACTCTTACCCCAGTCCCTCATTTTCTCTGAGCCATAGAGTCCCACATTCTTGACTTCAGGAACAGGACAGGGGTGAGGGTGTTATTATCTGGTTGCATGTGCTGTTTCAGCCCCTCCATTTCAGACCAGGAAAAGGTTTCTATTCCTCAAGGAGACAGGGCTCTACCTGGTGTAGCAACTCTAGCCATACAAAGTTCTGGGCCAAAGTTTTGAAATGACAGGTTTTCTTTGAAGGCTCTATTTGCTTCCTGATCCCAATTATATCCTTAGTGAAAGGAAAGGTCACTAAAATATATACCTTCCTATCTCCTTTCAGATCAATTGCCAAGGATTGCTAACTAGACCTTTAAATAAGCAAATGAAAGATTTTCGTAGTCACTCATCAAACTCAATAGAATGTAAGTTTCCTAAAGACAAAGATTCTGCTGGATCTAAATTCCTATCCTCAGCACCTTGAACATGAATGGCATACAGTTGTGGGCATAGGTGTTTGTTGACTGAACGAATGACCAAAGAACATATTTCTAATTCTTTTGACAATAATTGATTGAGCTACTAGTATGTGCTAAGAAGTGGGATAGACCATGTGAACCTTCCAAAAATGAAGCCAGCCTGTCACATCTCTGATGAACTTCTAGTCAGGTAAACAAGACACATTTGCAAATGGAATTAGTCACAAGGAGACATTAGAGATTGCAGAGTGAGAGACTAGATGAGAAATAACGGCAGAGCAGGACAGTACAGATGGGAACAGGGCTCTTAGGTCAGATCAGAAAGGTGTTACCAGAAGCCTTCACACTGGATAGGGATTTCCTGTACATTATTAAAAAATACTCCATTTGAAATCATATTTTCCAAAGTCATTATTTGTACAAATGATGTAACCCATCTCAAGTCCTCCAACATATATTAGTATGTTAACTATTGTTTTCCATGTTGGAGCTTCAAAAACAAAATATACTTTACTAAAATAAATATTTTTCCCCCAAAGAAAAGTCACAGACAAGTTCATAAGAAAATGTCTACCCCAAGTCTAGCCTTCCATCAAGGAGAAGTAACAGCTCAGATGAAAGCATAATATTCCTCTTCTTGAAGAAAAGAAATTGTTCTGGCTCACCAGGTGACTAAAGGATGCTCTCCCTATCATCACTGCACTGAGCCGAAGTTAACCAGTGCATGAAAGGGTGGCCTGGCTGCTGCTGGCCGGCTCTCTAACCCATGTGGTCCTGTAGGCCCCTGGGAACAATTAGCTCAACTGCCAGACTCAAAACAGACTCCACTTCCTTCCTTGTTGCTCTTTTGCTCCAAGCTCCAATTACAGCCCAGTTTAAACAATGGAGGAGGATGAAAACAGGTTGAGGATACGTTCTTGGGAACTACCCAGATGTAAAAAAGGCAGAACTCAGCGGGCACATTCCTGTAACCCACGCACTCGCCTTGCTAAGGCAGGAAGATGGCAAATTTGAGCCCAGCCTGGGCAACTTAGCAAATTAGTGAGAACCTGTCTCAAAATTAAAAAAGAAAAAAAAAAGAGTTAGGGAAGTCACTCAGTGAGAAGACCCTGTGGGTCCAATCCCCAGTACAAAATAAAAAACAAAAAAAAGCAGAACTCTCAGGGGTAGAATTTGATGTGAGGACTTCCCATAAATCCTGTGACCAGAGTTGGCTGAGAGATGATTGGATCTTCTCACAATCAGATGTCACCTCGTGTAAGTGGCTGTGAAGTGACCTTATAGTCATGCGGATATTTTTCTAAATAAAGCTGAATTCCTTTTAATATAGTTATAGCATCATAAGTTTATTATCAATACTTTAGAAAATATAGACAAGCATACATGAGAAAATAAAAATGATCTACAAATTAAAAGCCCAGGGTAACCTCTGCTAATTTCTCCCCCATTCTCTCTGAAGATTCAAGTGTAACTGGGCTGAGGTCACCTGACAACAGACAGATTCACCAGAGAAAAATCAAGCAAATTTATTTATGTGCATGGCAACATCACAGGAAAGTGAGTACTCAAGGACTCAGTAAAATCAGGAGACTTGTATATCCTTCTTCGAAGAGAAGAGAGAAAGGGAAAGTGGGTAACAGAGCAGGGCTACAGACAATTTTAGGGAAGAGGAGTGGACTCCAAGACCACAAAATGGCCTAGGACAAAAGGCCTTGGATTCTAAGAGTTGTGTTTGATTGTCAGTCTCTTCCCCTGTGATAGGCGCTTGATCTTCATTGGGTAATGCAATTATGAAATTTCGGTAAGAGAACTGAAGGCAAATGTTTTTTATTTTTGTTTTTGTTTTTTTAATCCGGTCTTTAGGTAGAGAGGGAAACTTCACTAAAAAGTTTTTCCTTGTGCTGGGGAAGGGGGTCAAAGTGACTGTATTTGTCATATTTCCAGCTGCTGGGACAAAATACCCAACACTTACAATTTAAAGGAGAAGAGATTTATTTTGGCTCATGGTTCAGAGGATTCAGTCCATGGTTGGTCGGAACCAAGGCAGAAGGTAGTGGAGGGAAGCTGTTCAACCCATGGCCACCAGGAAGCAGAGAGAGAAGGGAGGAGCTAGGGACAAGAACACATCCTTCTAAGTCATGTTTTTAGTGACCTACTTCCAACAAGGCCCCAGCTCCTAACAGCATGATCAGCTGTGAACTCATAGATGAAAGAATTCACTGGTGAATATAGTGCCCCATGATTCAATCCCATTTCCACCCACATGAGGATTTGGGGAGACATTTTAGAACTAAACCATAACAGTTCCCTTGGTTGTGAGGCAACCTTTTACTCTTTCCAATTCCCTTTAGTTCAAAGTGCTCACTCACCACACTAAAATGCCATACTTGGAGGTATTATTTTCAAAGCCCCGATATGTCCAATCATTTCTAAGCCATAGTTACTTCTATTAAGCAATTGGAACCATTTTCTGTATGTTGCTCCTTATCCATTTCTTTCTTCATTTCATGATACTCCTGCATTGCTGTTTAAAGACTATTGGAAGAATCTCATGACATCTACAGAAAAGAAATGGGGAATTTACTAGAGAAACAAGCTGTGTATTCATGACCAGAATTCAAAGATAACCATTGCCTAGCCTCTCTGAGGCCCGCATGAGTGCCGAGGCCTCAAGATACATGAATGGATATGTGTCAGAGAAATTTCTACCACAATCTCTCATCAAGCAAGCTTCACGCTCTCTTCCGCTGGTTTCCTGATTTGAGCTGCTTCATAGAAATCAGCTTTTACAGAAGAAGTTAAACTATCATTATTTGCAGATGACATGATGCGCTACTTAGAAGATCCCCAAAATGCCACCAAAAGACTTTTAGATTTAATAAGCAGATTTAGTAATATAGCTGGTTACAAAGTCAATACTCAAAAATCAATAGCCTTCTTGTACATGAATAACAAACTCACTGAGAGAGAAATCGGAAGCAATACCTTTTACAATAGCATCCAAAAAAAAAATGAAATGCTTAGGAATCAATCTAATGAAAGATGTAAAAGACCTCTATATTGAAAACTATAGTACTCTGAAAAAGGAGATTGAAGAGGATATTAGAAAATGGAAAGATATCCCGTGCTCTTGGGTAGGAAGAATCAATATAAGCCATACTTCCAAAACTGTATGGCCTCCCAGATTCAATGCAATCCCAATCAAAATTCCAATTGCATATCTTGCAGAATTAGAGAAAACGATCCTAAAATTTGTCGGAAACCAGAAGAGACCTAGAATAGCATAGGTGATCCTGGGCAACAAAGACAAGACAGGGGGCATCACAATTCCTGACTTGAAATTATACTATAAAGCTACTGTGATGAAAACAGTGTGGTACTGGCAAAAAAACAGACCCGAAGATCAATGGAATAGATTAGAAGATGCAGAAGCAACTGCAGACACACTAAGCTACCTTACCTGTGACAAAGGTGCCAAATGCATTCAATGGAAGAAAAATAGCCTCTTTAATAAATGTTGTTGGAAGAACTGGCTTTCCATATTCCAAGATTAAAACTGGACCCATATCTTTCACCATGTACTAAGTTAAAATCTGAATGGATTTAAGAAGTCAATATTAAAATAGAAACATTAAATTTGTTGGAAGATAGAGAGAATAAAACTCTTGAACACACTGGTGCAGGCAAAGTCTTTATGAATAAAAGCCAGATTGCACAGGAACTATCACAAAAATCAACAAATGGAATCTCATCCTACTGAAAAGCTTTTGCACAGCAAGAAAAGCCACCAACAGAGTGAAGAGACAACCTGCAATACAGGATAAAATGTTTGCCAGCTGTCCCTCAGATAAAGGATTATTATGGAGAACATGTAAAGTACTCAAAAAAATCAATCCTCCCAGATTTCAAGACCCAATCCAAAAATGGGCATCTGAGATGAACACACACTTTTCAGATGAAGAAGTGCAAACAGCAAACAAATACACGTAAAAATGTTTACAGCCCTGGTCATTCGAGAGATGCAAGCGAAAACAACACTGAGATTCCACCTCACCCCGGAAAGAATGGCTAGTATTAAGAAGTCAACCAATAACAAGTGCTGGAGTGGCTGTGGAGAAAAAGGAACCCTTCTCCACTGTTGGTGGGAATGCAGGCTGGTGCAACCACTGTGGAAGTCAGTGTGGAGATTCCTCAAAAAGCTAGGATTGGAGGTCCCATTTGACCCAGCTATTCCCCTTCTGGATATCTTTCCCAAAGAATTAAAAACATCATACCACAGCGATACATGTGCACCTATGTTTACAGCAGTGCAGTTCATAATAGCCAGATCTTGAAAACAACCTAAATGCCTATCGACTGAGGAATGGACAAAATGATGTGGTATTTCTGTATAAAGGAATACTAATCAGGTATAAAGAACGATAAACTGGACATTTTTATACTTGAATGGCTGCATCTTGAGAACATACTTATCAGTGAAATAAATAAGTCACACATGTGTAAGCACCGTATTGTTTCCCTTGTGAGACAAACTGAAAGAAAAACTATGTATATGTTTATGTATAAGTATATAAAAAATAGTTAAGGTAGTTATGATCATAAAAAGCACAATGGTCTCCTTTCTCATCCATATGGCCTGTCCAGAAGTAAATTCAATGCCTCCCTTCACTTAAAAAAAAAAGAATTCTGCTGAGATTTTGATAGATATTGAGGTGAATCTATAGGTAAGTTTAGGGAGAATAAATGTTTTGATATTTGTCCAATTCACATACATAGTCTCTCTCCACTTATTTAGGTTGTATTTGAGTACTTTTGATCAGTTTTTATAGTTTTTAGGATGCAGATAATGAATGTATTTTGGTAGATTTATACAGTAATGTTACTTTAAGCTTTTTTATGTTGTTGTACCTTGTGTCTTTACAATTTTATTTTTGAATTGTTCATTGCTTGTGTATAGACCAACACTAGATTTCTGTATATGGCTTCGTGACCTTGTACCATGAACTTGCTAAATCTGTTTGTCTGTTCTATTGATTTTTATGTAGATTCTTTGTAAATAAAAAAAAATCAGCTTTTAGTCACACCCTTCTTCCAGACTTTCATGATAATTCAGTTAAACCACTCCAGCTATATCAAGAGAAGTGCTGAGACCAATAGATCAGGAAACAGCTGGCATATTTACACATTTTGAAACTGTCCACAAGGGCATATGTTGACATTTTTTTAAGGGCTTGAGATGTCATAAAATTTAATTTTAAAGAGCTCGCTGTTCTGGCTTTGTTCCTGTCTTATGGTTAAGAATTTGCCAGGTGTGGTAGTGCATGCCTATAATCCCAGCACTTGAGAAGCTGAGGCCAGTCTGAGCTACATGGTGAGTTCAAGACCATCCTGAACTACATAGAAAGACCCTGTCTCAAAAAAAATAATGGAAAATATGACATAATAACTAAAACTACCCATGCATAAATGAATCCTTTTTATGTTTAATAACTGAAAATGATTCATCAAAATTTATTAAAGCCTACAAGTGCTTAGGGCACTAAGGGCTTCAAATGGCTCTGAAAGTTACCCAGGGCACTCTCTTTTTCCAGTTAGATATTTATTGATCATTGCCTTACTGAGTGTGAATCTGAAGCCATTTTTTCACTGTAAGTTCCTCCCCCATATAATGGAACCATTTCAAGATAGATGATGTGACATATAGTCACATCATTTTATTAGGGTGAAAGGAACTTCTCCACACTCTGAAGGATTTGTAATGGAGTCTGCTGAAACAAAGTGACAATTGACTGATTAACAGGAGAAAAGGCATATAAGTGCATTACATGCACATGAGCATCACAGTGACCAGCCAATAATCCAATGAGATTTGGAGACTTATATGGTGTGATCAAAATATATGATGAATATTTAAAATTTTAAGGTGTATTACAGTAAAATACACACTACACATCATTCTTGCCAGTTTCTAAAGGAGTTCTGGGAGTCCTCCTTCTTGAGTACCTTTATGAAGTATGATTAAAAACATGGTGAATGTAGCCGCCCAGTGCCATCCAAAGGAAAAGTAGACTTGTAAAAACACTATGGTGTGTCTTCATCGACCCTATTCACTGGAACTGGTACCATGCAACTTCTGACTCTTCCTCAAAGCCAAAATGACCATGAAAGGTAAATATTTTGAATTAGTTCAGCACATGGAGGTAGCCATGGCAGCACAACTGAAGACACTCAAGAAAGAGGACTTCCAGAACTGCTTCAGAAAGTGGAAAGAAGGATGGAATAAGTGTGTTTGAACTGACAGACTTATTTTTTTGTGTGAAACAGTTTTATTTCACAGTTATCTTTAAAACTGTGAAGACACTATTTTCTTCATATAGAAACATTGTTATACCTATACTTTTTTAGAAAATGATTATACAGACCCTGAGGGAGGTATTTTGAGGAGGATTAACAGCAATGCATCTTTTACCAGAATAAAATTTTTACATTAAATCATTCACTCTTTTTATCACACCTTGTATATGCCCTTTTCAGAGTAGAGTGGGAGGAGGGTGTGTAAGCAATTTAGAAGGTGACTAAGTGATTTTTAGGGACAATGAATGAGCCCAAAGAACAGATAAGAGCTTGAGACAGAGTTTGCATGGGCTCTGGGTGTGGTATGAATTCTAATCTTCCTGGTGAGTGAATTCTCCAGAAGATTCCACCTTCACATAGATCAGGAGCTTTAGAGAAAACCCATTTCTGCCCTTTAACAGGGACAAGATGAATGAGGAAGACGTTGGTTCTCCTTCAGTTCAAAGTGCTCAGCATGTGGAAGTGCCATACGGTGCCCCAACAGTTTATTATGAGAAGATATTGTATCCAAGGATGACTTTGTTGGGGAGAGGTGGAGATGGAACCCAGGTGCAAGGACCTAGAAGTGGGTCACTGGTACTTTTTTTTTAAGTAATAGAATTAAAATAGCTGAGTGTCTACCATTTTCCAGGCAGAGTTCCAAGTTTTAATTCATTTAATCTTCACAGTGCCCTAAGACAGATCTTACTTCTTCCAATTTAAAAATGTTGAAAGTGAGGCACAGAAAGGATAAGTAACTTAATCATCGTCAAAGCAGAAAAAGACAGAGCCTGGGTTCAAGACCAAATCATCCACTTCCTTCATTTGCTTTGTTCCTCTATGCTATAGGTGCTTGCTTACAGCTTCCTGGGCCATGAAAGATCTTTACTTGGTCTCTGTTTTGTTCAGCCACCAAATACTCAGGAAACCTCTCCTAAAATGTCTCTTCAGGCATCTACCAGACCCTGGGAACCTAATAATCAAAAGTCCTTAGGGAAACTCCCAAATCTGCTATATTTCACACTACCAACAAACAATTTCTGTTTTTCTGTCCCTGCAAAAGCAAGTCCTACTTCTGTTGGCATTTGCCTTGGCTCCTGCTGACATCAGTCATAGCCAAGATTGTCACATGATGCCAAATTGCTGATTGTCATTCACCATGTCTCCTTGAGGCTCGCCATATCATTACCTAATCACATCACAGTTAATCTGCTTTATCAGGTGGCTTTGGAACAGGATCATTGGGCTAATCGTTCTCTGGGAGGATCCGTCTCCTGGGGTACTGCTCATCCCTGCTTAGAGCAGGAACCAAATGCAGTGGTGGCATCTCCTCCACCCAGCTGTTCTCTTTCTCTCTCTGTCTCTCTGTCTCTCTGTCTCTCTGTCTCTCTCTCTCTCTCTCTCTCTCGTTGTTTTGACTAAGGAAAGACTGGCAAAGGGTGCACTTGATAGGATTTCTTTAAAGATGTCATAATTGGGCAATTTCTAAGATTTGTTAGGAGCCAACTGATGGAGTAATTAAGGAGGCTCCGATCAGCTTTGTGACCAGTTGTGATTAAATCCTTGAATCTAAGACCCATTCTTATTTTAGCAAAATCCCAGCCCCTTTTCTTATACTGGAAAGGGCAGGGCTTAGGCTTATCAGTAACTCACTTATTTTCCCTTGAGCCCTGGAAGCCGGATCCCTCTGGCAATCAAAATACGATGGAAAAGTTCAGCAGACTATTGCAAAAGTATTCTGTTTTCTTCAGAGTTCACCTCTTGCAACTGCGCTTTGCTCTTGAGTGGAACTGGATCATGCCCAGAGCCAAGAGGCAGCGCTCACTTCTGCCTGAAGCAGAGAGCCTTGAAAGCCACAGCATTTTCGTAACATAGTAGAAGGAATGTATTTGCTATTTATTTGTTCTCATTTGGGCTCAGTTTCCTGCGATGGCTGTTTTGGGCTCTTTCCTCAGGCCAACAATAGCAGACACAGCAAATTCATTCGTGGAAACTGTCTCTGGCTTCGGTCTCAGTCTGTGTCTTTAAATATACTTGAGTTATTCTATTACCCTTCTACTTAGCAGCCTCCCACACATGGAATGCTCCCACTTTGACTGGCAGATATATATTTTTTTTAATTCTTGATTTAGAATTTGTTTCAGAATTTAGAATTTGTGTTTTAGGGTCCTGAATGGGTAGAGAAAGACACTAGCCATTCTTTGTGTATGCATGTGTGTGTGCGCATGCACGTGTGTGTGTGTTTTGTGTGTCTTTGTTTGTTTGCTTGTTTGTTGAGGCAGGGTCTCACCATGTAGTTCAGGCTAGCCTTAACCTCACTGTGTAGCCCAAGCTGGCTTCAAACTCATGACTATTTTCCTGCCTCAGCCTCCCGAGTGCTGAGATTACCAGTTTACATTACGAACTTCTGGCAAAATTCTTAACAGGACAATCAATATAATTTGTGAGGCCCAGTGCAAAGTAAAAATTGTGTGGTCTCTGTCAAAAATTATTAAGAGTTTTAGCCAGGTGCAGTGGAGCTCATCTGTTATCTCAGCTATGCAGGAAGCTGAGGCAGGAGGATTGTAGGTTAGGAGCCAGGTAACATAACAACAAGTAAAGGTAATGGGATCATTGTTCCTATGATCCTGTCATCTTCCAAACACATGAGGCTTTGGGAATCATTTTAGATCTAAATCATAACGCCGCCTGGAAGAAGAAATGGGGCCCTCAACTAGCCTCACAGAGTCATTCTAGATTTGTCATTGAGAAGCCTAGGTATATTTATTAGGCATATTCAAAGAGGCATACATTCAGAAAGGCATGCAGGTGTTCTAGGGTGAGATGCACTATGGCCTGAGGCTAGGGTCTTGAGGTGTCTTGCGACAGATGATCTGGGATGCTTATTGCTTTGAATTATTTATCATTTGCCTAATATCAGCTTCCTTAAGGTCAGGTGGTTTATTAATGGTCTAAAGCAAAAATTGGCTTTTTCTATGTGATTAAGATGTACACTGTGTGTGTCTGAAGTTCAGAGATATGGTACCCAATTAATAGTGCTATTTCTTTGCAAGTGGAAGTTCTTGGAATTTATGGACTGTAAGAAAAGCATAGGCCAAATTTATGGGCATATTGCATCTTCACAACTCAAGAATTTAAGAAGAGAGTAGAAATAAAGCAAACCTGGGGAAAAAAAGACATTGTAATCTTGGGTAACTCTGACTGTGTCTTGAAGCTGCAGTTTTCTTAAAAATGCAATTTTTAAATTACACTTTCCTTTATAGCTATAAATGCATAGATAGAATAGAATTATCTCAAATGAATAACCTAATGATGTATGTCCCTTGCGACTGAAGAAGCAGCTATAAGCAATATGCAAATGACTGTGCCTGGCTGAGTCATAATAAAGCTTTATTTGTGGACACTGATAATTGAATTTCATACAGTTTTCAAATGTCATAAAATATCTTCTTTTTTGACGTGTTTTTTTTAACTCTTGAAAAATAGAAAACAATTCTCAGCTTGAAAATCATATAAATACAGGCAACACGTGGGATCCAGCTCCAGGCTAGAATTTGCTGGTTCCTGTCCAATAAGGAAGACAACTGACAGGGGAGGAATTATTGGGAGAAAATGTAAAACATATTTTTTACTCAAAATTTGAAGTGGAAGATGAGGAGGGAACCATAGGCACATGATATGTTATTTATTTTGGCATTGGGGATTGAACCCAGAGCTTTTTATGCAGAGCTAAGGAAGTCTCAAGTTCTTTAACTTTTTTTTTTTGAAACAGGGTCTTGCTAAGTCACTAAGTTGCCTAGCATGACCTCAAACTTAACAATCCTGCCTCAGCCTCCCAGTGTGCTGGGGTTATAGATTTTGCATCATCACACTCGATGATAACCATACAGTATTCAATGCCTTTTCCATGTTTTAGGCTGTAAGGCAAAAGCTGCAATTTCCCTTTTTTAAATGGGTGCAGCCAAAGACAGCTTAGCACCAAACAGTACAGTGGAATGTTTTCGAAAGCACAATCAGACTGAAGGTTTATATAAGCAAGCAAAAAGATTGCAGAAACAAACAACAACATAAACACCCTGAATCATTTTTAATGTAAAAATGTGATGTAATCTGAACCAATAAAAGATAGCATTTATATCTCAGCATCTATTAAAACTGTCTCTAAGGAGCTTAACTACAAATCCCTGCAAAGTTATGCTAAGTGCCAAAGTACTTGCTGCAAGAACTTCCAGGACCTGAGGACACAAAATAGAAACTAGAGATGCGTCTATTTTTCCTCAATTACTTTCTTGATTTGCACTTCATTACAGCCTCGTGATAACCTCCTGAGCTTTTAAATAACTTCCCATAAACTTAAGCCCTTTATGTTTGTTTAAAAGTTCTTCTGAACACTCCTCATCTTCAACACAGCAATTTTTTTAAAGACTCACATAGATTTTAAAGACTCACATAGTTAGGGTTATTTGCCTCGTAAAGGAGTCCAAAATTTGATGGACCCAAAATTCATGGGGCCTTCTCGTCTGATTATGTAACTTCCTCATATAAATTATTTCAGAAGGCAAATGACAGAGAACACTTCTACCTCAAAGCTGTATTGACCATCAAACTAATCAAGATGTGGGCAGCTTTCTTACATTGACTAAGACTCTCTCCAATTATGTGACTGTTTGGCATATAGTTGTCATCATGGATAGAAAGTAATTTTACAAAGCCGGGCGCGGTGGCGCACGCCTTTAATCCCAGCACTCGGGAGGCTGAGGTAGGTGGAGCATTGTGAGTTCGAGGCCCGCTTGGGCTACAACGCGAGCGCAAGGCTGGCCTGAGCTACATAGTGCGACCCTGCCTCAAAAAACCAGGGCCGGGAGTTTGGCTCAGTGGCTTAAGTGCCTGCCCTGGCAGGCGTGAGGCTGTGAGTTCGATCCCCGGTGCCGCAAAAAAAAAAAAAAAAAGTAATTTTACAGTAGAAATCAGAAGCTTATCATATTCAAATTCTTTGATGATATCATTGTATCCTTTGGATCTAGCCTCTGAGGACAATCTGACAGAAAACATAAGCCCAAAGATGTTTGTCACAGCATTCTCCGTGTCAGCAAAATTACAGAAGCAATCCACATTTTCAACAAAAGGAAGTGACAGAAATAAATTAGAATACAATCATATGATGGACAGTTATACTCTCATTGAAATGTTTAGTCAGCAAATTATTTCAGTTGATGAGATAATCCCTGTAGATACTAAAAGATGAAGGTAAATATTTGAAACTATCCGATGGAAAACTCACATGTTCATCTACTCAAGTCCGGAAAGATAACTTCAAATAAGGATGGAGAATTAAGACCAAACATGTTGGCAGATATGTAACAACTGAGGCAAACAAAATAAGCATAATTTTATTTTTTGAAAGCAATCCTCAAGTTGAATTAAAACAAACAAACAAACAAACAAACAACTTTCAACCCTGTGTGATATGTAGTGGGTGCGTTTAAACCCAGGAAACTCTAAAAGCTGAAGATAAGCAAATAAATTGAGCAAATGCTGAAGGGGAGTAGAGGAGAAAGGAAAGAAAACGAGGACCTCAGACACTGAATCCCGACATGATGAAACTCAAGGAGAATGCAAGCGAAAAATGGATGTCTTTACTAAAAGAAAAGCTGCAACCCACAAAACTACCACACCAAAAGAAGTGAAGTCAGAAACTAGAGGAAATACAACAGTAAAGGATAGGAATCATTCTAAACTACACTTTCACTATTCTGGACTCACAATACATAATGTCAGAATGATGAAGTGAGTACCCTGAATTAATTAATAACAGAGAATATCCTTTTCCAGAACAATGGGTGTTTTTCACCAACTGTGACAAAAGTCTGGTCCAACAACTTCCCAAGTATCGAAAGAAAAAGATCCATCCTGTAACCACAGTACTAAAACATAATTATAAAAAAGTTGGGGGGACTCCAACACTAAAATTTCCAAACAAAAACAAAAGCTGTCCTCTGTGACTGAACATTTGTGTCTAATTGAAAATATAAACTCAAATGCAGAATATCTAGAAAATAATAGCAAAAGTAATTCTAGTCAAAACCTGTGGAATATGTCTACTCTATATCCAGAAATAGAAAAGTTATCGATTTAATCTCTTACTTTAGTAAAAATTAAAATTAACTAATTAACATGTAGCATAAGAATTTTAGAAAGAGAACCATAAAACTGACCCAGGAACAAAGAGGAAAAGAATTAGTAAGTGTCAAGTCAGAAAACAATAAATTAGAAAACAGGAAAACCATGGAACTATGAAACACGACAGCTGGTTCTGTGAAAAGTAATATAGTCAAACAAAGCACTAGCTAGCTTACTCGAGAAAAATAAAACAGAAAATTGGAAAAAACAAAGAATTTAATATAGATAAAATGGAATGCTTTGAAGTTCTATTATTTACCATGAATTTCACAAATAAAAATTGAAATCTCAATGAAATGAATGATTTCTTACAAGAAAAAGTTACTCTAATCCTCCCAAAGAAATAGAAAATAACTAGGCGTGGTGGCTCACGCCTTTAATCCCAGCACTCGGGAGGCTG
>RJWM01000600.1:129252-148094 GCA_004363535.1 Dasyprocta punctata
AAAAAAAAAAAAAAAAAAAAGAAAATAGAAGTCATAAGTGTTGAAAGAGAAAGTCAGTTGCTGCCTGGCCTCTTATCCTACAAAGATCAAAGATTTAAATATAGGAAGTGAAAATATAAAGACCCAGCAAATCATTTGAATGAATGCATTTTAAAACTTTTTTTTATTGTGGCAGTAAAATATACATAACAAAATTCACCATTATAACTATTTTTAAATGTATAGTTCAGTAGCATTAAGTACGTTCACAAGGTCACACAACAGTTGCCAGTATTCATTCAGAACTTTTTTATCATCCCAAACATAAATGTCTCCTTGGGTCCAGGGAACCATTAGTCTACTGTACTTTTTAATATCTAAATATCTGCCTATCTCAGGGACCTTATACTGTACATAGGAGTGAAATTGTTGAGTCATACATAAAATGAAATGAGTATGTTTTTTAATCTTGACAAAAAACCCCCAGCTTTCTAGGCAAGACATAAGTTCAAGAAGCCATCAGTGGAACTGTTTATAAATTTAATTGCATAAAAATAGAGACCTATTTCAGAAAACATTATTTCTAAAGTCCGTAGACTGAAAAAAAAATTGCAACACAAATGGCAATGAACGCTCATAAATCAGAAAGAACAAAAACACTAAACTAGTGAAAAACAGGAGAGCAAGACATTTCTAGAGGGGTCAAGGAGAAGAAAACAAATGTCAAGTGAGCTGAAAAGATACTTAGACATAATTTAAGAATTAAGCCTCTAATTCCAGCACTCAGGAGGCTGAGGCGGGAGGCTTGCTGCAAGTTTAAGCCCAGCTTGAGCTACATAGCAAGGCTCTGTCTCAAAAAAAAAAAAAAAAGAAAAAGAAAAGAAAAGAAGAAAAAAGAAAAAGATTTAAATATGAAAATTACAATCTGATATCAGTTTGAATTAATGTGTTGCCCTTAAAGTTAAGATTTTGTAGCATCCTGTAAGATACATTTGCATGCACTGTTGGTGGACAGAAAAGTTTTTAAAATATTTTTGGACGTTTTGGAGATTTCTGTCAAAGATTACATGGCACATAAGTTTTGTCCAAGCAGACACAGGAATACTTAGATACAGTGAAGTCTGTTGCAGCATTGTGTATAGTGCCACAAATTGAAAGAAACCTAGAAAGGCATTGTCATGAGAGGAAATAAATTAGGGCACAATTAAACAAGGGACTACTTTATATTCAAAAACAGTGGGAATGAAGAAAGGAAGCTATGCAATCTTCCCTCCCCATGATTCTCTTCGCCAGATTTCAGTGTATTGGAGATTACCCAGTGTCATCCTAGGCATGTGTGAGTGTGTTCAACTCGTAACTTTTTTTTTCCAGTACTAGGGATTGGACCCAAAATCTTCACACTGAACTATATTCCCAGGTCTTCAAATCGAGAGATGAACTTTCCCTCATCCCTTGGCAACCACTAATCTACTTTCTCATTAGGAGTCAGTCTATTTTGGAAATTTTCTGACAAATGAAATCATAGTTTGTGGTCTTTTATGATTGGCTTCTTTCACTTAGTATAATATTTTTAAGATTCGCCCATATTGTGCCATGTGTCACTGCTTCATTGTTTTTCAAGGCTGAATAATATTCAGTTGAGTGTATCTGCCAAGTGACTATCTGCTCTTCTGTTGATGGACATTTGAGCTATTTCCACTTCTTGGCTGTTATCACTTGTGTACGACTTTGTATGTGGACATACTTTCATTTCTCTTAGACATAGTCCTAGGAGAGGAATAGCTGGGTCATAGAGTAATTCTATTTTAACTGCAAAACAGCTTCTCAAAGTGACTGTACTATTTTACATTTCCATAGAGAATGTGGCAAATTTCAATTTCTCCACATCCTCACCAACATTGCATATCCTTAATGATCGCGACTTTGATTTGCATTTCTCTAATGACTAATTGGGCATTTTTTTCATGTGGTGCCATATTAGCCATTTGAATAGCTTCTTTGGAGAGAGAAATGATGATTTAGAGTCTCATCACTCTATGATGACTTATTTATTTGCACAAGGGTTCATGCTTTCAAATAGCTATCTTCTCTCTTGTGTGCTCCTCATGTTCTACAATTTGCTGAGAATTTCTTGCTTTGTTTTGCTTTTGAGACGGAGTCTCACAATGTAATTCGGGCTTGCCTTGCACTCACTATGTAACCCAGGGTGGCCTTGGACTCATGGCAATCCTCCTGCCTCAGTTTCCTGAGCGCTGGGATTACAAATGTGTGCCACCATGTCTGACTTTTGAGGCTTTTACATTGTCTGATTTGTGTTTAATACATGGACCTGTGCTGCACTAGAAGGCCACTTTTTTTTTGATACCGGGAATCGAACTCACAACCTTGTGCCTGCCAGGCAGGTGCTTACACCACTGAGCTAAATCCCCTGACCTATTTTTTTGAGACAGGGTCTCACTATGCAGTTCAGGCTGGCCTTGAACTCACTTTGTAGCCCAGGCTGGTCTTGAACTCACAACAATCCTCCTGCCTCAGCCTCCCAAGTGCTGGGAATAAAGGTGTGTGCCACCACGCCCAGATAGAAGGCCACTTCTTAACCTCAATATCAAAAGATGGGCTTTCCAAAAAATATTGTTTGTATTCCATAAACTGGACATGCTTGCCATTCCTATTGACCTAGGTATAGGCCTATTGCTGTTTGGCTTGTAGCTCTGTATCCTGACTCATCTGGGTTCCAAAGTATATTAGAGTTGAAGAAAAGAAGAGAAGAGGAATGTTTGATTGATCTTGATTGTCAACTTGATTGACATGAGAAACACCTAGACTAGTAAAGCACACTTCTGTGTTTGTCTGGGTAGGGCCATAGAGACATATCCTTGGGATTTATTTCTGGTTCCTGGCCCTTTCCTGTCTGGCTCTGGTACCCTGCTCTGCTTCCTGACTCTTGTTAACTAAGAAGCTTTGCTCTACCACACCCTTCTCTCTTGATGCTTCAGACTTGGAGCCAGCTGACCATGGACTGAGGCCTCTAAAACCATGAGCCAAAATAAACTCTTTCTCCTTTAAAATGTGTGTGTAAGATATTTTGTCCCAGCTATGAAAAGTTGACTAGCACACATATTCTAAATTTTTGTTCTTTCAAATTAATGTGGCTCTGAAAAGAGGGACAAGACTGAATGGTAATCATGCTACTTTCTTTCTGAGCTCTTCTGGGCCATCCAAAGTAATTCTGTAAAACAGATTGTAAGAAAGTTCATTTTCTTCACTCTTGCTCTTAAAAGTCAATGAAGCAGGGCTTGGTGGCACACGCCTGTGATCCCAGTACTCTGTGACCCTGAGGCAGAAAAGCTGCATGTTCGAGTCTAGCCCGGGCAACTTAAAGAGTCTTTGTCTCAAAATTGAAAGTAGTGGGTGACTGAGGATGTAGCTCAGTGCAAAGGCCCTGGGTTTAATTTCTAGTCCCATGGTGGAGGGAGACATCATGAGCTGACACATTAATTTTGTAAAAATCAAAGAAGTCAACAAACAAAGGGAAAAACGGCTACTGGTTTGTTAAGAGCATTTAGGTAAAATGTCCATTACTATTTGATGAAATAAGTTATATTTTCATTGCCTTAATGATTGCATAGCATTCGTGCCATTACCTGAATTATAATCTAATTATATATTTCTCACTGAGCAGAGAAAAGGAGAATGCAAAATACTATGTACAATGTAATTTTATCTTTGTTTAAAAGCATGCAGAAAATTAGTATGAAAATGTATGTGAACTCTCTTTTTTGTGATACTAGGGATTGAACCAATGGTTTTCACCCTGAACTTTATCCCCAACCTTTTATATGATTTTAATTTTGAGAGAAGTTCTTGCTAAATCACTAAGTTGCTTGGGCTGGGCTTGAACTTGCAATCTTCCTGTATTGCTCCCTCCCCCCAGAGTACTGAGATTACAGGCATGCACCACCATGCCAGGCTGTATGTAAACTCTCAATGATGGTTGTCTAAGAATGTATGGGGTAAAGATTACTTTCTTCTTAATACATCTGTACTTAAACACTCTCCATGGTAAAAATATGCCACTTTGGTAATATTTTAAACACATAATAATGATGTGCAGAGATAAGTACAGAAAACCTGTGTGACCTACCTCAAGAAGCACCTGCGTAGTGCTGCTCCAGGCTCCTCCCACTGCTCCCTCTGGCCCTGCTTGGTCGTCAGTGTGCCTGTGAGTCATCTTTTGTTCCACTTCCAACCACACCCAGTTCCTTGGGTGAGTGAAAGCTGACTTCCTCCACTTAAAGTGGATACTTGAATCACCAAGGACTTTTTAGTTCCCTCTTCACAATAGATCAAAGTTCAGATGGCACAAAATTCACTCTGTGTTCTGAGGGCTACTTTTTCCTACTGCTGAGATCCATGTGGCTGGTACTCCTTCCATCCTCCAGCACCACACACATCCCAAAAGTCCCTCTCTACTGGGTAACTGCAGTCATTCTATGGACTTCCCTAATTTGTGCCACGAGAACAAACACCTTCTAATGTGGTCTTACCAAAAGAATATCCCCTGTTATTATTCCCTAGCTGAAATGTCAACCTTTATCAATGCTCCCTTCCGTCATTGCTCTCTACTCCCACTCTTTAGAGGAAGTAAAAGTTTAAATTGACCTACACTGTTTAAAACAATGAATTATTTTGCCTAGGGAAATGAAATGTTAGAAACAACCTAAATTCCCAAGCAAAGGGGCAAGTTGATGAGCTTCTGAACTCTGTTGCCTTGCGTGTCGAACAAGAGTGATACTACCCACCTCCTGGAGATGTTGTCAGAGTGCACAGAACAGTGCCAGGCGCATAGGGAGCACTAGATTTGTTAGCATTTCCCAGCCTGTAATGGAATTCAACGTGGCCATTATAATGGGTGATGAAGAAGCATATTTATTGGCATTGAAGATGTAGATTTAGGTATTTCAGGACAGCATCTACAATATGATACCATTTGAAATATGCACACATCATGTACCTCTATGGGCCTACTGAAGAATACTCATATGCTAACTGTGAATTTTACTGAGTAGTTGAGTTTTAAGTGATTTCAGTTATTGGTTGACCTTTTTCATATTTTCTAATATTTAAAAATGAATTATACATGATTTGAATAATGTTTTCAGCATAAAGAAAATAATTCTCCACTTGCTTCTTCGACACTTGTGACACTTGTGACTATGACACTTGTGACACTATGTTCCCTTTACATAAATGCTCATATTGTAAGGGTTTTTTTGTAGTTTGTTTGCTTGCCAACTTTGGGGGTGAATTATATTTAGTGAGTGGTTAGCCACTTTGGTTTTAGTCTTCTTACAAATTTGTTTCCTTAGATATCAACTCTCATGAAAACCTATGCAGGCGCAGCTCAGCCCAAGCAAATAGAAGCTAGGGTCACTGCTTCCTGTTCTTGGAGCCTTCTGACAACACTGTTGACGAACAACCACTGATCACTTATGTGTACCAGAACCTAAAGTGCCCCAGTTGCCCTAGAACATGTGTTAATTAGTTTTGATTTAAAGAAACATTGCAAAACAGAATTAAACTAACTAGTTTTTAATAAGTATTTCAGCTGAAAGGTACCAACAATTTTGGACAAGAACATTTGATTGATTGACATGGAAAATCAGGTCAATCCCAGTTGATTTCTGTTGGTGGATCAAACTTAAATCACGCTTCTGGCATTCATGCAATGTCAGAATAGTTTGTGCAATGCAGGGGAAACTGCAGCTCATCCGGTTGCTTGATATTGCATGACCCAAACATCTGGATGCTTGGATTTTAGGGAGCTTGTGTGTTTTGGTGCTACTGTTTCCTTTTCTGTAAAGAAATTAGTAATGAGTCATACTCCAACATCCTTTACATATTTATTTGCAAATAAGCAAGGTAAGTTCTGCTTTTGTCCAGAAAATTATTATTGTAAGACCAAAGACCTTCCTTCCACATATCCCTAGTGGGAAAGGTTAAGATGACTTCCTGTAAGAACAGGGGACCTGAAAAAAAATATACTGGAATCCATTGCAGACCCGCAGCTAGCAGCCTAGTTCTGCATGGAGAAAATGCTACTATTCAGGATCAAGGCTAAGAATGGACTGATATTTTCTAATGTGCTATAATTTATTTATTTACAAGTAAAGTATATTTGTGCTTGTGCTTGTTGACCACCTTCTCTTCTAGTCTATTCAAATAGCATATCACACTTTCAGAAATAATCTTATGAAGTTAAGATATGCCTACCATATTAGAGCAAGATAAGCATGACGAATGAGCTAAATGTTGTTTTAAAAATCTCTTAAAATTCCTGCACTTCTGGTGTTTCCTTCTCTTTTTGTCCAGTTCTGGGGCAACATCCCTCTGTTCTGAGTTATACTTCACCATTTTGTTTGGGCCTGGAGGTAGACTTTGCACCCTGATTGCCACAAACATGACTCACTGTTGCGGGTCATAAGGTTTCAGGGTTTCTTGAAGTCTTACCCTAGGTCCAGCATAATCTGATTGCTTGTTAAATATTGCAACAGTCTGGGCCTCACTTCACACCTTATTTCTCATAGGTCTGGAGACCAGAAGTCCAAGATCAAGGTCCCTGTTGATCTGATGTCTAGTGAGGGCCACTTCATGGTTTGCAGATATCTCTCTCATTATATCTTCATATGGTAGGGCACAGAGTGTAAGAATAGATTCTCATTTCCTCCCCAAGGTCCCTATGTTTTAAATCTATCACACTGAGTGTTTGGATTTTAACACACGAACTTTGGGAAGACACAGTCTGCAGTACACATCCTGAACCTGTAGCTGGAGTGTTATGTATTAACCCAAAGAACAATGAGTCTTCTTAGCCTCTTTCTGTGCTGCCTCACATTTCAGTAACTAAAACAAAACAAACTACTCAGCTAAAAAAGGATCAAAAGATCTCATCATATACTTCATTAGAGAAGAAATGCAGATCTGAGCATGGTGGTACATTTTTGTCATCACAGCACTCAGGAGGCTGAGACAGGAGGACCACCACAGATTCAAGGCCAGCCTGGCTACAAAGGGAGTTCATGGCCAGCGTGAACTAGATAGTGAGACCCTGTCTCAAAAAAATAAAAGTGCTTTTTGTTTTTCTTTTCTGTGTCTTCTTTTCTCTTAAATAAAAAAAATACAAAAATAAAAAATAAAAGTGCAGATGGCAAATAAACACATGGATAGATGTTCAACATCATTAATCATTGGGCAAATACAAACTAAAATTGCAATGAAATGCCACTACAAACCAATAAGAATGTCTATACAATTGTTTTAACTGACAGTATTGCTAAGGATGAGAAGCAGTTGAATCTTATTTATCATTTTTGGTAATGCAAAATGGTGCTGTTACTTTTGAAAACTTTACAGAAGTTTCTCCTAATTTAGATTAAAACTCAGCTTTCACACTCCTAAGTAATTCATGCAGTAGAATTGAAACACATGCTCATACAAATAACTCCAGGAGAAAATGTATACAGGCACTGTTCATCATTACCGCAAACTAGAAACCACCCAAATGGTCTACCAATAAGTGAATCTATAAATGAATTATGGTGCATCCATGCAATGGAATACTACTCAGCCATAAATATAAACAAACTACTGAAACATGTAACAACATGAATGAATCTCATAAACATTATGCAGAGTAGATAGAACTAGCAAGAGACAAAGGTCACATGTTGCATAATTCCATTTAAAAAATAGTCTCCAAAAAACACAAAGTGATGGGCACACAAAACAGATCAGTGGTTGCTAGAAATTGAGAGATAGTGAAAGGAAACTGACTTCGATGGTGCAAAGTAGAAGTGTATGCCATGAATAAACACTCAATATCTTACCTGTGGTGTTGCTTATATGACTGTATTTCTTTTCAAAACTTATGGAAGTGTACACATAAAAAGAATGAATTAACTATCAGTAAATTATACATCATTAAATAGGACATTAACAATAATAGAATTCGTGGATACCAAAAGTATTTGCTGTAATACGTTCAACATTTCTTAAATCAAGACATAGTCATGCAAGTGGAACTAAAATAATATAATGGGGAAAAAACTCCACCAATAGGGAGGTTTCTGAGGTTACAATTTGGGGTCCAGTGGTAGCTACATTGCCCTTTATAATAAAGAAATCTCTGCTGTAGTCCATGCATATTTCTTCTTAATACTATAGCTCTGCATATTTATTTATTTATTTATTTATTATTTATTTATTACCAGGAATTGAACTGAGGACTTTGCACTTGCCAGGCGGGTGCTGTGCCAATGAGCTATAACCCTGGCCCCTGCATGGCCTTTAGAATAAGAAAGAAATGAACTGAAAATCATGCCAGATCCAATAAGATATGCATAAAAAGAACTCATAAAGAAGTCGAGCTGCAGGATAGCAATATGAAGTGTTGGACCAATCCAATTTCGTTGTTTACCAACCCCACAGAGAAAGCTTTATTCTGCTTTGAAAACAGTCCCAGGACAAGTTTTTTCAACAATCTCTCAAAAATGTCAAAGAAGGGGTTGAAGCGTAGCCCACATGTACAAGGACCTGGGTTGAATGCTCAGTAGTCCCACTACCACCAGCAAAAAACAAAAACAAAAACAAAAACTAAAAAAGACCGAGTATCCAGAGATGTTATTGTTGTCTAGTTAGAAAATGACTGCCTACATAGCAGGAGAGTTGTGGATAAATAAGTGGTTTTTAGAAAGGAAAAGAAAGAGAAAGGTATTAAATCACTGTATGGTTTTGAGTTCCTCATACCAATTACAAAACCTGAGTGATTGACATTTCTAATTTGTTGACTCAATCAGCCTGCTTGATGTCACTCACAGATATGAGCAACTTTTCCCATGGATGGGAAAAAGGGAGTAAAGGGCAGTAGGAAGATTTTAGAGAAATCACATAAATGGTGAGTCATATATCGAATAGAATTAATGTCAGGAATGGCGGCTCTAATTCTAAGAGAAAGGACAAAGGATGTTTAACTGCACCACACCGCCTTTGGGTGAGGAATGAGATGCATCTCATAGATAAAGATCAGAGTCTTAACAGCAAAAGAGGTAAGGTGTTAGTAAATCTGAAAACAATAACACATTGTGCACTCCTAGAAAGGTTCCATGAAACACCTCTTTGTGTGAAAGCCATTTTACATCCCACGAGGAGCAGCTGCTGTCAAATACACCTTGTGGAAAGACTAGCTTGGACATTTGTCTTCCCTTGGGCATACCACCCTGTAGGGTGGTGACAACATTCCAGCTCTGAAAACAGTTTCTCCTCCAGCCACTTTCACAAAGCTGCTTAGGATTTCTGAAATTCAAAGGCACTCAAGTGGGAGCAGCTGGTCCTGGAGAATTCACCCTCAAAAGGAGGTGGCAACTGTGACAGCAGGGTGAGGTTTGTCAGGGGAGAAAGCCTTGTTCAAGTTCTCAGCGCAGGCACTACAGGGAGATCCAGCTGCCGTCCTTCCGCATAGTCCACATACTTCTTGCTGCCTGCAACTGTCACTTCAATCCAGGCTTCATTACAGAGCAAATTCTCCTCTTCTCATATTTGCGGTCATAGTGATTCTGTCCGTGGAAGCATTATGGTCAATCCCAATACCAGGAAAGACCCATTCTAAACAAATGGCTTGGCATGAATGTGTAGAAGATGATATTGAGAGTGATTAAGTGAATGTGTGTTTGCTTGGTTCTTTGCACCACATGACTCTCCAACTCTGTCTACTGCTGATTCCATTAGCCATGCACCGGGCATGTGAAAGAGGCTCTCTATTTCTTTAAGAAATTGAGTACTTGGATGGAATTGGGAAAATAAGTGCAGGAAGATTGTGCTTACCTCATTTGCCTCTAAAAAAATCTTTTTTTCTCGGATCCAAATAAAAAATAGTGACATTAAGCCAAAGATGGTGGCGCATGCCTGTAATCCCAGCTGCTCAGGGGGCTGAGGCAGGAGATTTCATGGGCAACCTGGGGAGACCTTGTCTCAAAATATAATTAAAGTTAAAAAGGGTTAGAGATGTAGCTCGATGGTAGAGTGTTTGCCTAGCATGCATGAGACCTGAGTTTGATACTCATAACTTCAAAAACAAACAAAATAAGGATATTAATTTCTATTAAGTTAAATGAATACCTTCTCCATGGTCTATAAATTTTTCTCTTATGTATATAGCCAAGAGAAATGAAAGCACAGGTCCTTAAATTATAACAGTATTTATGGCAGCTTTTTAAATTTTTTAAAAATTTTTTTACAATTGGCCCCAAATGGAAATGATCCAAATGCCTATCAAGAGAAGACTGGTTAGGCAAATAGTGCCAAATCCTTATGATGGATTAACAAAGAGCAGTTTACAATGGAATAATAAGCTAATGATGAGCTAGTTCAAAAGAATAAACTACGGATGCCTGCATCCACCTGGATAAATCTCAAAAGCATTCTATCAAGAGAAAGAAGGCAGATGGATAGATGCAAAAGTGAGTTCTAGATGGTTCCATCCATACGAATTTCACAAACAAATCTAGTTTTAGCAAACCTAGTTTATGGGTATGGATGCCAGAATAATTGATTCACTGGCTAGTAAGAAGCCTGGGGGGTTAATGCACCATGCTACCTAAGAGAGGGAGACAAAGGAATGCTCTAGAGTGATGGAAAGACAGAGATCTTGACCTGCTCGGTGGTTAAAAGGAGGCAGATAGAGGTAAAAGCCATTCAAGCTGTGCACTTAAGATGTGTACACTACACTGGATGAAATTACAGCTCAGGTGAAAAACAAAGAACACAGATGGCTTATATAATTGTTTGAATCTGGAATATTCCAAAGGCCCAAGTATTAAAAGCTTAGTCTCTAGTTTGATGCTATTGGCAATGGTAGAGTCTTTAAGAGATAGGGTCAAGCCCTGCACAGTGGTGTATCTCCAGCACTCTGGGAGGCTGAGGCAGGAGGATCACAAGTTCAAGCCCAACTTGGGTGATTTAGTGACCTAATTAAAGTCTGTTTCAAAGTAAAAAAGAATGAAAAAGGGCTGGGTTATAGTTCAGTGCAAGGTCCCTGTGTTCGACCCCCAGTACCAGAGAGAGAGAGAGAGAGAGAGAGAGAGAAGGAAAAAGAGCTAGTGAGAACTGATCAGGTCACTGTGTGCTGCCTACAAGGGGACAATGGGATGCTGGCCTCCTCTTCTTGTCTCGCCTGTTCATCCCAGCCATGAGGGGAATGGCTTTTTCTCCTTCAAGCTCTTCCTGACACATATCCAAAAGCAATAGAGTAGATCAATTATGAACTGAAGCTTCCAAGACTATGAACCCAAATAACCCTTTTCTCTTTACAAATTGATTATCTCTGGTAGTATTTGTTACAGTAGCAGAAAGCTGACTAACTCAGCATCCTCATCTAGCTGCTGCAGGGCCCACAGAATGCATGGCGATTCCTGTCAATAAGCATCAAATTTGGTTTTGACCTTTTTGATCAAAAGGTAATAAAGAAAACTAATCTTCTCCCAGTCAGGATAGAGGATATATACATTAATCCATGACTGAGAACTTGCTGTGTGTTTGATCCTGGGCTGAGACCTTTAGCAGAGTTAATAATAAACTGAATCACAAAGTTCCTGTCTGGTATAAGACAAATTGCAGGTTCATCAGTGGCAAAATTTCAAGGTAGGCAGTGATAGTGAACTTAGAAAGTTTTTTGGGGTGAGTTATGGGGATTGAACTCAGGGCCTTTGCTCTGATTTACATTTCCAGTCCTTTCTAAATTTCTAATTATTTTAAACATTTTGAGACCAGGTCTCACTAAGTCCCTAAGTTGCCCAGACTGGGCTCAAATTTGCCATCCTTCTGCCTCAAGCTTCCAAAGTTCTGGGAATATTGGCATGTGCCACTATATCCGGTCAGACAGTTTTGAACCAAGTACTGGGGATGGCACATGACTCACTCAATGTTCGGTGGCCACCATTGAGTGACAGTTGCAGAACACAGGCAGGTGCCCCATTTTCACAGGGTGACGAGCTTCAAAGGGAAGGTGGGAAAGATCAGTGTGTCAGGGAGACACCCAGGAAATGCTCACTCAGTCCCCCCTCCCTGGCTTTGTGTGTGGAAAGGTTTTCTTCTCAGCCTCAACTAATTAATTTGGGGGCTTAGGATCATCAGGGAAGGTTTGGGGTTGGTGTAACAAATTACTGCTAACTTAGTGGCTTAAAATAACAGAAGTTTATCTTCTTACAGTTCTGGAGGTCAGAATTTTGACATCAGTATCACTGGCCCAAAAATCACAAGCCAGGATCTGTTCCTGGTCTTTTCCAGCTTCCACATTCCTCAGCTTGTGGCCCCATCGCTCCAACTTTGGACACCCTGTGCATTGACCGTACCTCCCTCTGCCTCTTGCTTACAGGGATTTGTGGGAAACATTCAGGCCACACCCACATAACACAGGGCAATTTCCCCACATCCAGATCTTTGACTTCACCACACCTGCGAAGAGCATTTTTGTTTTCTTTTTTTACCTAAATTAACATTCACAGGCTCCGCACAGCAGGATCTCGTGTCTTAGGGAGAATTTTGCAGTCCATTACCTAGGAGCAGCCCAATGTTGGTCTTGGGGTGTGTAAATAGAAGAAAACACTGACCTCTCTCTGCCAAAAAGAAAGATGCAGTGCGTTGAAACCCACAAGCGTGGTTCCGCCTTCTCTTTCTCTCCTGCCTTCTACCTCACTGTTCCGGCTTCCTGGTTGCAGAATGACTCTTTAAAGAGGCCCCAGACAGAGCTTCCTCAAGTTGCAGGTGAAATGCACTGAACTGAGACTCAAGGGCAGGTTTTCTCACTAAGGCCCAGTGGTATTTGGGGACACATCACTTTGCTGGGGGCTCACTGTGCGTTGTAGGATGTTCACTAGCATCCTTGGCCCCTGGACTCTGTGGATCACCCTCAGCTCCCCATTCCATCTGTGACAACCCAGAATGTCTCCAAATACTGTTAGACATTACCTGGAGGACCAGATTACCCCCAGATGAGCCTCACTTCTCTCCCAAAAGGAGCAGGCTCATCTGTTCCTCCTGGGGAAGACGCGCTATCTTGCCACCTCCAGTGCTGGGGTCCAGAAGGTCCCTGTTGCTGGGGTCTGCTCTGACCTGTTTGTCATCAGTCTTACAAGAATGCCTTGTAGGACAGGTTTTCCTAATACTGGGGACACCTGAAGCTCTAAGTGAGTGGTCCAAACCGGAAATCCCAGGTTCTTCTCTGATGAGATGGTTCTAGACATGATCTCCCAGGGGTCGCTGGAAACTCACCCAGCCTCAGACCCAAGTCAAGTTGAAAGATCTCTCAATACTCTCTCCCTGGGATCCTAAGAGTTGGTGAAGGGTGGCGGCTTAGACACCAGGGGCCCCAGAGTCATTCTGATTACTTAAAGAGTCTCTTTTCTTGGCAGTAAACCTAAGAAAACAGTTGAGTGGCCTCTGGTTGCTTGGGCTGGACTCTTAGCTTTGCCACTTTGAAGCTAGGGTAGCTTGGGCAAATTAGATAATTGCTCTGCTTGAGTTTCTTCATCTGAAAACTGTGAATAGGAACAGGATCTCTTTCCCAGGATCTTGGTGAGAATGAAGTGTCTGATACATATAAATCGGCTGATAAATACTCACTGCAAGCTACAGTGAAGTTTACAACATTGGTTTTTCTGCTGTCCAGGACTCGATTACCCTCCTAGCCTTTCTTCCCTGGGAACTCTGAGAGATGGCTCTCTAAACACCATGAAAAAGACAGTGATGCACGCGGTAGTCTCTGTTCTTCAATATCCCCATAAGTTCAAGAAACATTTCTGTTTACTTTTACATACAATATGTTTCTGAACTCTATGTAATTTCATGTGAATGCTTTAAAGCCAAAAGCTGCGGTTGAAGCTTTTTTTTTTTTAACAAAAAGAAAGCAAAAAATAAGCTTTCTATATTGGCCCTCCATTTTGCTTTAAATCTATACTGTTCGTTCCCAGGCAGCCCCATAGGCATAGACAAGACTGCTTTTGTTATGGGGCTAGAGAGACAAAAACACTTCCCAGAGCTCGGCTTTTCAAGTGCACATGTTATAGGTTTAGATGAATGAAGCAAGATTACAGCCTAATATGGGCAGAGCATGCTGAGAAACCTCAATTATGATTGGCTCTTAACTTTGCCCCAAAAGAAGAACATTGTGGTTTAAATGTCGCAGGCCTAGGAAGTCTTGAAATCAACCGAAGGGTTTTTCATATTCATTCTTCATCATTCACACTGGGTCTGAGGTCGCTGCTATTGGTTGCTGGAGAAGCCCAGCTAGTCTAGGCTGACCATTTTCAACCCGCATTTGGCAAAGCATAATTAGAGGAGAAGGCTCACCCAGTGTCGGTGATATTCGAGCCCTGAGAGCTTTCAATCTCAGCACTGGATTGAATTTCCCTTTCTTTCCTGCCACACTGCCAATTTGTCCTGCTGTAAACTGACCAGCCCAGACACTGTGAAAAGCAAGCTATGTTCAGCTGGTTTTAAAAGCGCCATTGAAAGCCCAGGGCTTGTAAGGGATGCGTAGCTTCAGCTGACCCTCTGGGTGACGGCCTGGGATGATAAAAATGCTTCGTGGCTTCAATTTCCACCAAGTGTTTTAAAACATTGGGGTTTGTTTCAGGCCGTGTGTAATTCTTTGTTATCGGTAACATAGCCGTTCTTTCTACTCTTGTGATCAGATCACGAGTCTCTTGCACAACCAGCAAGGAGCTCTGTAAGCATGAAGGCTATTAAGCCCCAGCTTGTTTCATGAGCAACCTGGGGCGCAGGAGATAGCCATCTGGGAGAGACCGGGCCGCACTTCCCTATCAAATGCTTGCACATGCCACCAGCCGTCCTCTCTTCCAAGCCTTCGATAAACAGGAATTCAGCCCAAACTATCCCTCCGGCAGCTGACAATACTATTATCCCCGGTGGAAAAACAATGACCAAGTCAGCTCTGGCCACAAACAGAAAGGAATCAGTTTTGGTTCCCTTTGCCCTGCCCACTGCACCATGTGTACAAAATGACCTCAAAGTTCAACTTGATTGTTTTCCTTTCTGTGAGAGCCAAGCACACACGTATGCACCTTCCCTGTATGGAAATGTCAAAGCACAACGGGTCGCCCTGCCAAAAACCCTGACTTGAAGAACGTATGGGTCGGGGAGACACAGGGAAATTTTGGATGAAGTAGATGCCTTTTTCCAGCCTGATGTATTCTGTGCTGGCGTCTTTGTTAAAGGTGACTGGTCCTGCCAAAGGGGTCCTTTCCTTCCACAGAATCCCTGGGAAGCATCCTTAGCCCCACACCTAACCAGTTTTCCTCTTGGACCTTTAAATCCCAGATGTGGAGCTAATCCGTTCCTCTCCTCCGCACCCCACCCCTAGTACTAGGGATTGAACCTAGGGCCTTCACAATGAGCTAAATCGCCGAAACCTTTTTTCATTTCTTACTTTGTGACAAGATCTAGTTAAGTTGCCAAGCTAGGCTTGAACTTGCCATCCTCCTGCCTCAGTGTGCTGGGATTTTAGGCATGCACCACCATGTCTGGCTTACCCTGTTTTAAGATATTTCATGATTACTATCAGCCTTCAATTCCAAGGATCCTTTGATAACAAAAATAAAGAAGGCCTTAACTGCCTATAAATTATTCTAGGCATTTTGAAGATCAGTTTGGCAATGCACTAACCTTAAAAAAAGTTTAATTTGAGGATCATGTTTGGTTAATATTCAGAGATATAGTCAAAAATATACAGACAGAGAAATTCATTGGAGTGTTGTCATGGAGAAAAATTATATACCTCATAAATGTCTCTTATCAGCAATTTAAATATATATATATATAGTATATTTTTAGAATAACTGTTGCAACTATTAATAATCATGTTAGAGGAGAATGGGGGGATATGGTTTTAAATTCACATAGCTTGAAAAAAGAATACAGAATTGAATTAACTCCAGAATGGCCTAGGTTTGTAAAAAGAAGAACATGTGTTTAAGAATATTATTTAACTTGTCATCTCAGCAGTCTGGGAGGCTGAGGCAGGAAGATTGCAAGTTTTAGCCCAGTCTGGGCAGCTCAGCGACTTAGTGAGATCCTGTCTCAAAATAAAAAAAGGACTGGGATGTAGTTCAGTGCAAAAGCCCTAGGTTTAATCCCCAACACCACACACACACACGCACACACACACACACACACACACACACACACACATAAAGGGTATATATGTAGGAGCTGAGAAAAAGTGTCAAAAGTGAAAAATATTAGCAGCGATTTTGGGCTTGCTGAGATGAAGTTCATAAGGGCTTCAGGTCTTTTTCCCCACTATTGTGCTCTTCTATGTTATTTAAATTCTCTGCAGTCACTGAGTGTTATTTTTATAATGGAAAGATTCATTTAGGAAAGTACTATCCCACGCGAGCTGGCAGATCCTTCATTAATGGATAGCATGAACCAGGGGAAAGTCTCGAGGGAAGGAGTACGTCAGGCCTGTGTCCTGCTGCCCGGTCACCATTCTTTTGTTTATTAAAAGGTCATTGTGGTTGGGTATAGCAGGCACCATGCAAATGGCCACTGCTTTTGCGCTCAGCTGTGGCCCAGGCAAGCTGAAATGGAGGTGGGCAGTGATCATTCTCCTGCCACACGGGGAGTGCACAAATCCCCAGCTGCCAGGGCAGATCTGGAACCTGACCAGGCCAGGGCAGCTGGTGACCAGCTGCGACGGCCTTCTGTTTATCTGTTGCCTGCTACTCCAAGTGTATGCATGCGAGCCCTGTGCAGGGTGCAGTCTAGGCGGGCCCTGACAGTGCCTATTTTGGGACCTGTGGTCATGACCATAGTGTTCTTCTGTCTTCAGGAAACTGCTCACTTTGTGATCAGAACTTTGACCTCATTGGCCACTGGGTAACGAGACCCTTGTCCTTAACAGTACTGAATATAGGACCGGGTATGGTGGTGCATGCCTGAAACCCCAGCTTTCAGGAGGCTGAGGCAGGAGGTTTGAAAATTCAAGCCCAGCCTGGGGTACATAGTTCAAGGCCAGCTTGGATTACATAGTAAGACCCTGTCTCAAAAGACAAACCAACAAACAAACAACTACTGAACAGGTATCCATGGCAGTTAATGAGAAAAGAAGGCTCAGCACCAATCCACTTAGCTAACTTGTAAGGTTGAGTGTGAACTTTCTTTGTGACCATATTTTCTGAATGCGCTCTAATTACTCTTCGCTTGGTACTGGACTGAGCAGGAGAGGCTGCAAGTCCCCTGGCCTCATAAACCAACCCACCCATGCCAATTCCTTGGAGATGTCCAATTTGTCCCCAGGGCCTAGATGGAGCAGCAGAGCTAGATCTACGCAGTCTGCTGGCAGTTGTTGTGTGTCTGCATGCTAATAAAGAGATTTCCAGGTAGAAAGTATTCATAGCTACCTTTTTCCTAGCTTGGACAGAATAGAAAGACAAGGAAACCAGCAAAGTACTGTGCAACTCTTCTCATGAGCCGCGGCGGGCAGGAAGTCACTGGGGTTTGTCCCAAGCGTGTGATAGAAGGTAGTGGTTTTGGTGCAACAGTCAGGTAGGTTTGCAGCCGGAAGCGTTCACACAAGACACAAGACACATTTTGACTTCAGTCCAACCCAAGCGGTGGTCAAACTCACACTGTTTGCATTTCCTCTGCCTGCAGTGTCTGAAGATACTATGCATGGGGTAACCTACAAGCCCCGGTTGAGGAAAGGCCAGGGTGCTGGGCTTTTCTCAGCTGACCTTAAAGAAGCCCCTGCTTAAGCCACTTGCCTCAAGCAGTAGTCCCTGTGGCTTTTAAAGAGACCACTTAGAGAAGGAAAGGCCTTGCTCTACTAACGAAGCTGTGATGCCTTTTGGGAAACGAAGCTAAAAGGGAAGTCCTTTTAGCTGTCTTCTGTTATTAATCTGCTCTCAATAGTAATCGATGATATTTATTACTACTCAACAAGCATTAATGGATGCTCTGAAAGGCCCCGAAGTCACATCTAAGATGCCCAGACTCCTGGGAAACACCCTTTCAGCTCCCAGTGGTTTGGGGTTGGGCTTTTGCCTTAAGAGGCAGATAAAGTCCGAAATGTATGCTGCATGCTCACAAACTTTGCAAGCTGCTCACCCTTCCATTAGGAGGAAAAAGCAAACAAACCCAAAACCTCTTGCAGCATTAATTTCAACGGCAGCCACGTTGCAAGATTTCAAGATGGTGTGTCTTGCACAAGAGTGCTGTATGGGCAGGGGAAGCCTTTGTAAAGTTATTTATTTGTACTGAGGTTTCCCCCCCCTCAATTTGAGACAAAGATTTGGCAAAGGAAATAGAACTCAGTCGCAAGATCTCAGAGGATTATTCTTTCATTTTCTCTATTCCTCATTGTCAAAGTCATATACCTCAATAAACAACCCAAGAGACACTTCAAAACGGCCACTATCGAGCCACAGCCACCATGGTGATCTGTTTTAAAACCCACTAGTGGTCCTCTAAACCTCCACTTTTTGTGAATGTATTAATCTTACTTGTCTCTTAACTCTTGCTGAAATGAGAAGACATCAGTAGACATGGTGGTGCATGGTTGAAATCCCAGATCTCTGTGAGGCTGAAGCAGGAGGATCACAAATTAGAGTCCAGCCTGGACAACTTAGTGACTTTGTGAGATTCTGTCTGAGAATTGAAAAAAGGACTGAGAGTGTAGTTCATTGGGAAGGCGGGAAGGCCCTAGGGTCAATCCCCAGTACTGGAGAAACAGAGGGAGGAGAGAGGCAGGAAGAGAAAGAGGGGAAGAGAGAGAGAGAGAGAGACAGACA
>RJWM01000600.1:148194-203240 GCA_004363535.1 Dasyprocta punctata
AAAAAAAAAAAAAAAAAAAAAAAAAAAAAAAAAAAAAAGCAAGACCAAGACTTCGGTAAAGCAAAAACTATAAAACCATTTCCAAAATAATTGCTTGCAGCTACAAGGAATAACCTATCTAGACAAATGCTCTGGGTTGGAGTGTGTGGGAGAAAAGCTGGTAGCTAGTCGAGCAGATTCTGCCTTCCTCAGATCCCTTCTGGGCATGGTGTGGGCTGTATCCTTCTCTGCAAGGGGTCTGTATGCTCTATGGCTCGACTTCCTGCGAGGAGTTCCGGCAGAGGAAAAAGCATGGACTGATGTTATTTGCTTTACGTCTCTGTGCTTTTGTCCCGTGTCTTCCTATTTCAGAATTCAAGAGGCTCTCAGAAAGGGAACACCAGACTCTGATACACTGTCCTGCCAGAAAAAGTTTCCTGCATAGAGAATTGCTTGAAAAATTCCAATTTTCTGAACATTAACATTCGGGCTGATATTAAAATAGAAGTACAGCCGGGCGTGGTGGCGCACGCCTTTAATCCCAGCACTCGGGACGCTGAGGTAGGCGGAGCGTTGTGAGTTCGAGGCCGGCTTGGGCTACAACGCGAGTGCAAGGCCGGCCTGAGCTACATAGTGCGACCCTGCCTCAAAAAAACCAGGGCCAGGAGTTTGGCTCAGCAGCTTAAGTGCCTGTCTGGCAGGCACGAGGTTGTGAGTTCGATCCCTGGTGCCGCAAAAATAAATAAATAAATAAATAAATAAATAAAATAAAATAAAATAGAAGTACAGTACTGTGATTGGTTGAGAGTCAGGAGTCTTAAGACCAAATTGACAGTGAAATGACCTATGATTATATAAATGTCCAACCCCACCCTTTACAGAACAAGTAGATTTAGAGGCAGGAGAAATCATCAGTTCTCTGCCGTAGATGTCCTGGTCTCATTTATTCTTATGGAGGAAAGAGGGTCTTAATTATTTGCAGATTAATTAACCTATAGCAGATTCTAGTAAATGGTATTCTTTTTCTCTCTGTGAGGTTAAAACAATTGCTGCAGCATTTCACAAACTACTGTTGCTTTTCGACTGGTAGGATTTTCTAAGTAGACGCATTTGATGGCTAAGTGGAAATCTCTCTCTCTTTTTTTTTTTTTTCATGGCACCAGGGATTGAACTCAGCCTCACACCTGCCAGACAGGCACTTACACTGCTGAGCCAAACTCCCAGCCCTGGTTTTTTGAGGCAGGGTCGCACTATGTAGTTCAGGCGGGCCTTGCGCTCACGTTGTAGCCCAAGCCAGCCTTGAGTCAGCCTGTACCTAACTACATTTGTGTTATTGTTTCTTTAGTTGAAAGTGACCTTGGAGGTTATAACCTAGCACCTTTATTGTACAGATAAATAACCTGAAGACCTAGGTCACACAGATAAGTGTGGACACTGATTATCCTAAAGTCCCAAATTTCCCAAACGATCACAATTAGTGCTCTTTGCACAAAACTCTCGAGGCTATGAGTAGAACTTCCTTGTCAATATTCTCAGAGGATCTATGGCTTCATATTTCAATGATATCATTAAGTTTCCTGCTAGAAATAATGACTAAAGCTGTTTCCTGTCCTGGTCAACAAATCGAAAGAGCAACAAGCTTAAGACAAACAGACATCGCCTTATTGGGCTTGAAATTTTCCTTAAATCACTCATTGCTCTGTAACTAAAGACGGTTTTCACATGCATTCTTGCCTTTTCCCTTAAACTATGGAACAGCAAACAACCAAGCTACTACCTCTTTTTAAAAAAGATTTCTGTTTTCTCTTCGCTTGTCATTTCAACATGTCTAGCTAAAAGACACTAAGGTCACTATAAATTTTTATCATTACTGCTATTTCAATAATTTTACTGACTAGCCTCTGGAGAATGGCAGAAATTGCAGTGAAACATATTGAAGGAGGTTGCTTGCAGAGTCGTTTACTTAAAAAGGTCACGCTTACATTTATTCAATGGTTTTCTATGGGGTGGAGAAGAGGAAGGAGGAACTATCAGTAACTGGGTTGGTTGCTTTTTGTTTTATCAGACTATTGTTTGGTTAATTCTATCAATGGGGGAATGTTTAAAGTGGGTTGATATTTAGGTCATGTGGTAGGATGAGGATTTCTTAACGTGGGCACTGGTGGCATTTGGGGTCTGATGATTCTCTGTCATGGAGGGCTGTCCTATGCATGGTAGCATAGTTAGCAATAACCCTGACATCTATCCACCCAGAGGTGGCAATCAAAAATGTCTCTAAATATTGCCAAAGGTTACAGCTGCCAATTCCCTCCCCTACCTCCTAATTTGGGAATCACTGTGTTGGGGTGATTTGGAGCCTCCTAAAGACGTTTCACACTATGTTGTACAAGCTCTCAGCAAAACTGGTTTCTCTGGATACTATTTTGCTGGATTTTTGCTCCAAGAACATCTGAGAAGCCCCTAAACAGCCATGCCTGCCTCACACTGACACCAATCCTCTATCCAGCCCTCCCAGAAGAACATACATTTGAAAGGGCTTACGTTAATTGAGGAAAGTATTTGCATCAATGTGCTTTACACCAAATTAAGAGGAGTGATTTTTTCTTTTGCTATCAGGCAAAATCTTGCTACACGTTGCAAGACGCTGGTATGCATGTGTGTTTTAACTCTAGTGTCTTTGCTGGTTCCTGAACTCTCTAACTCTGCCTCAGAAATGGAGCGGTTTCCCCTGTGGCCAGGAACAGAGTGCGTCAGTCACCAATAGTGGGGTTGTGCTGCTTTTGCATTTTCTGAAATTCTAGCAGTCACATATCCCCCCCAAAAGCCCCAACTCCCCTCTGCTTCTGCCGCTTTGTTTCCGCAAATGGAATCCACAGGAGTGGTGTGTCTGGGCTGATGCCAGAAGAATGGAATGCGTCTTGGGGAAGCATTTCCCTGAGCAGAAAGGGAGGAGAATAGTAAGGGACCCACGTCAATCCTTCTTTAGTTGAAGATGGAGCTTTCTCCTCAAGAGATCCCCTCCCCAATTCTGTACTCAGTCTTAGATACCTAACACATTCTGCTACTTTGCTAATTTCCTGACACTTGGAAAAAACAGAAGCACATTTTGTCCTTGGTGCCAACATCACAGGAAGGGCTAGAGCTTTTCCTGCTTTTGCATTCTTTTCCTTTGCACCAGAGAACAAAATCTGTAGCCACTATATACATCCAAATGAACAGACAGCCCATCTGCAAAATGCCACCGCTTTATGCTCATGAGGCTATTTTCTAATCCCAGAGTCCCTTTGTGCAAAGTCCATGTGCAAGAGTCTGCGGCCTGAAAGCAACTTCCTGTTCATGTACAAAAATATTTCAGGCCGTGATCTATTTCTAAATTCCTGTCCTTTCTTTTTTTTCACTGTTCCTTTTTTTTTTTTTTTCTTCTTCAGACTTTCACTCCCCTTGTGATAGCTCCAGTCGTTGCCCTTTAAAAGCTAGTGTGTGTGCTCTTTGGACCACCCTCAGTCAACGTGGAGGCCTTGCAAATATTGAATAAAGAAGTGCAAGTTCAGGAGGGTTTTATATTGCCCCACCCCCACCCTGTTCCACCCTCAATAAAGCTTTGGAACAACTCAAATAGGCCCTGGATAAAAGCAGATAATGCTTTTTTTTTTTTTTTTGAGTTACTTTCTTCCCACAGAAAAGGTTTTACACTTCTACCACCTTTTACAATTAATAACTTTCAATCCAGAGTACCTCCTCTGAGTTCAAAGCTCAAGTGACTTGTGATAAAGGAAGTCAGTTTTAACTTCAGCCCGAATGACTTTATGCCTCCATGGAATACAAATATTGGCAGAGAATAAAAGAGCCATGAAATCATTTTTTTCTATTAGATTTGAGGCTTCATTTTCTATGGCTATTTCCTTCAGAATCCACTTAATTGAGTTGGTTTGAATATGTAATTCTTCACTACTTGATTTTGTAGACTTTATTTTGTAATCAACACAAATCAGGCTCAAACTGTAGAGACGTTAAAATCCTTTTCTTGGTGGAGCTGCATTCTAATGGTTGGGGCAGAGAGAAGAGAGAGAATAAGTAAGTAAAGATACATGGTTTGTTGGAAGGAAACATGACAAATAGAGTGGAATACTGGATATGGTGCTTGAGGTAGGATATTGAGGTCAGGCTTTCGTGGGAGGTGACATTTGATCTAAGATTTAAGGAGGTGCAGGAGGGAGTGTCATGGCTCCTGGAGACAAGTATGTTCAGGCAGAAGGAGAGGCAGTGCTCAAGGGGGTGAAGGTGTGTGCTTAGTGCATAAGGGGGCCCACGTGAAGAGGGAATGGGGAGGTCAGAAGCGACAAGGCCATGAAGCACCAAGGCTACATGACGTGGGACTTAGCAGGCCTCTGTAAGGACTCAGTTTCTGCTCTCCAGGCAATGGGGAGCCACAGCAAGGCTTTCATTCACTAATCAGTTATAAACTGAAGTGAAATTTGTATAGTGTATTGGTTAGCTTTCTTGTCCATAAGCATAATATCTGACATACACAATTTAAAGGTGGCAGAGTTTAATTTGGCTCACGTTTTAAGCAAATTCAATCCATGGTCAGCTGGTTCCAAGGCAGAAACATCATGGCAGATGGGTGAGCCAAGGGTAAGATACTCAACCCATGGCAGCCAGGAAGTTGGGGGGGTGCAGAGCAAGGCACAAGAATATACCCCTCAGTGTCATGGCCCACTGACCTGCCTCTTCTGACCAAGCCCCACCTCCCTACTGCACGTTCAAATGCTGTGAACTCGTCAATAGATTAATCCACAGATGAGTACACAGCCTCACAATCCAATCACATTCCGAAAGCCTCACCTCTGAACCATGAGCCTGTGTGGAGACATTTTAGATCAAACTATAATGCACAACATAAAATTTACCATTTTAAAGTAAACAATTCAGTAGCACATAGTACATTTGCAATGTTGTACAACTCCATCTGTATTTAGCTCCATGATATTGTCCTCACCTCAAAGTGAAATCCCACCCCTACTCACTCATTCTCCCTCTTCACCTCCCCCCAGTCCCTGGAAACCAACAATCTTCTTTCTGTCTCCATGGATTTGTCTACATGGGACATTTCACATAAGTGGAATCATATAACATATGACATTTTGCTAGTGGCCTCTTTTCTATAACATGCTCTATTGGATGTTCTATCATATTGTGGTATATATCAGTACCTCATTCTTTTTTAGGGTTGAGGATACAGCACAATTTGTTTATCCATTTGCTAGTTAATAGTGATTTGGGTTGTGACTTCCTGGTATTGTCAATAGAGCCGGCATAGTTATCACAGGGACATGATCTCTCTTCCATTCTATATAATACATACATACTATTTTATGAGTAATCTACTAAGCCAAATCTGTACATTCATTTAAAAATAGTAAGCATCAATAAGCAAATAAATAAATATTTCTCCCACTTGACTCATTGGACCCATCGATCTGTCATGCACCACTTATTCGGCTGCTTAAAGGGTCATCTGCTAGCTGGGAGTGGTGGAACACACCTGAATCCCAGCTACTCAGAAGGTGGAGGTGGAAGGATCTCAAATTCAAGGCTACCCTAGGCAATTTAGTGAGACCATATCTCAAAAAAAAAGTTTGAAAAGGCTGAGAATGTAGCTCAGTTAGTACAGCACTTGCCTAATATGCGCAAGGCTCTGAGTTCCATCCCCAGTTCTGTAAAAGCAAGCAAATAAACAAAACCCCCAAAACAAACAAAAGTCTACTTCGACCAGAGCCATTCCTTTGCATTCTATAATTTTGTTACTTCTATTGGTGATTAAAGACCAGTCAGCTGCTAAATATAAGAAAGTCCTCTTTATCTAAAGAATAAATATTTCTCAAAGTTTACGTAGGGATTCCTGAAGAAAATGGGAAATAACAATTAAAAATGCAAATTCTCCAAGTGTTCACAGAAAGCATTTTTGTTTTAAAAATGCATAGGAACTAAGTACAGCACGACATGCTGGTTTGGATCCCCATAGAGAAAATGGACCACCCCTGGGTCCTGAGCTTCTGGGTCAGGGCAGCCCTGACTCAGAGGTTCCCATCATTCGGGTTTATTCTCTCTGCTCCATTAAATGACCGCCTAGGTGACAAAGAGCACATAGTAATCATACTTTTTCTTCTACCACAAGGCAGCTATGACAACACAGTGGGACCAAGAGGCAAGTACTTGGTGCCCGGGGAAGGCAATTCCCACACATCCAAATTTCCACCACTCCAAGCCACAGAAATTGTTTAGATAAGGAAAAGGAGAGGTGTGCCAAGTGACTCCCTCTCCCCCGTTCTGTATGAGCTGCAAATTCAAAGGCCTGAACTCAAGCACTCCCCTTTCTCAACAGGAAACCTCCCTCCCCTACCACTGCTCTGAAGGAACTCAGGACTGTAGCACAAAGAATAGGGGGAGGGATTTCCAGCCCCAGCAGTTGGTCTGCCTCTCCATTAGCTCCAGAAAAGCAGGGTACAGTTCTGTGATTCCTGGAACAAGTTGGATTTGGAGCTGGGAGAGATGGTGGGAGGTTGAGAGGAGAGGAGCAGAGAGGAAGAGAGAAATCCCCCAACGTCTCCATTGAGGAGCAATTGGAAATAATACCAGCCAGGCTCCAGGTGGACAAGTATACCCCCTATCATAATGTCCAGCTCCAATAGTGATGCCCGCTTGTCTGGATAGAGGACAGAGGCTGGGGGATTGGGGAGGGATGGGACTGTAGGCTGGTGTGGGGTTTAGGCATCCCAGACTTATCAACCACCCACACAACCTCGAATGAAAAGGGATTCTCCAAGGAGGTGGAGATAAAGCAGAGCTTGCTCCAGAAGGGTTTCCTTCCTAATTCCCTTGATTTGAAAGGGGACGAGCTGCTTAAGAAGAGATTCTTTTCAAACTCTAGGTCAAAGTTTGCAAAATACAGCTGCCTGCACCAGCCCATAAACCCAGCCACCCATGCTACCTTGATACTGTTTGGGTGAGCTTCCGGGTTAGGGCAGCCCTGACTCAGAGGTTCCCATCAGTTGGGTTTATTCGCTCTCCTCCATTAAATGACCTAGGTGACAGAAAAGTTCAAATGTATTGACCCAATTGACAAAAAAATCAGTTTTCCTGTGTCTCTCACATTGGCCCAGGCTGTGCCCTGTGCCTGCAACAAGGTTCCCCAGGTACTTTCCATCTCCACTCCCCCTAGCTTGATCCTGCCAGTCTTGGCTTTTTTATCAATACCTCAGGGAAGCTCACTGACCTCCCTCCTTCAGACACCCAACTAGATCAAGGGCCCATGCTGAGCATCCTGTACTTACTTGCCTTTCTGGAAACCTCTATCACATTGTATTTCTAATGTCATATCTACACCAGTACCTGGCAAGGAGTGCGAAGGTATTCAATGAATTGGCGGGGGGTGAGTGATGGATGGATAGATGGATGAATGGATGGATAGGTGGGTGGATGGATGGATAGATAGATGGATGGGTAGAGAGACGAATGGACAGATGGAGATTTGAATGAGATTACAAAAGACAAAAACCTTATGTGTATGTATAAACATATCCCCTTAGATCTGAGTTTCACAATTTACTACAGAACAATATTATTTATTTTCAGACTTATACCTATGAAATGACTTGTCTAAGTCACCAGTGATTAAATCAGGTACTAGTCCATGGAGGTGTTATTATGGTGCTAAATTTGGAATCAGTAACATTAATTCTATGGAGAATATACCTCAAATGTAAAAATACAGCATTTTCCTTTGGTCTAACATCATTATTTTACAAATGAGGAAACCAAAGCCAGAAGAGGGTAGGTGACTTGCTCAAGGTCATACAGCTACTAAGAGTCAGTATTGCAATCTAGATTTTTCAGATGATAAATTCAGTACCTTCTTTACCACATCACAAAGGTGATTGGTTTATAACAAATGCTTAGAACACAGTATATTTATATTTGGGGCCTCCTTGTGTTTGTAAAATCCCTCATGCCTGGCTTTTTTGGGATTATTGCTCTCGCAAGCATCCCCTGCTAGTTTCAGAGTATAGGGTCTCGTGTTGAGAAAGAATTAGCTCTGAGGTCAAATTACGTGGATTCAAATTCTAGCCATGTGCCCTTTGGCAAGTCACTTAGCCTCTCCGTGCTTCAATTTATGAGCTGCAATGTTAGTATAATAATTTTTCCCTCCGAGGGCTGCTATAAGGATTAAATTATTTACTACATGTAGCCATTGGGAGTGTGTCTGTGTCATACTAAGTGCAGATAACTGTCAGCTTAAATGATCTCACTTTAGAAATCAGGTTATTACATATATATGAGATCATTCATTGTTAGTGCACATGAACTGAGGAAAGTAGTAACTAGCAAGGGTCATAAGAAGTTGTTGTGGGCACTGGTAATGTTATTTTTCCCGATCTGGCAACTAGTTATGTGGTTAGTAAAACTTTATAAAAATCTCTCAAGTCAATCCCATGTAAATTTCAAGAACTGCAAAGGGTTTCAGCTTTGATCCTTCTTATAAACTGAAAACCTAGCTTTCCACAGTTTTAGGGATGCTGGCTGAAGACATGAAACTCTTGGATCAGAGACAAAGGACATTGTTTCTCCAAGAACTAAGGCCAGCATGGACTTCACGTTCTTGCCAATTCTCTAGTTCCCTAAGTCCAATGGGGGGAAATGTGAAGTCCAGTTAGAAGCCGCAATGCAGTGTATTTATATCATAGCTGAAGAACCTAAAGAACAGGGGGTCCAAATATTTTTAAATGGGCAATAAATCCATCTGAACTTTGTCCTGGAGAGAAGCATTACCTTTATTTTGTTGAATTAGCTTTATTATATGTTTTATACTAGGTTGAACTTTGTTTTAGGGGGAGACCTTACTCCTGTTTTCCCAGGCTGTTTACTATATCAATATCTTTGAGAAGAACATTCAGAACAAATGGGGTCGGTGCCTTTGGTCACAAGATGTCGTTTGTTTGTTTTGTTTTGTTTTGTTTTTGAGACAGGAACTTGCTATGTAGCCCAGACTGGCCTCAAACTCTTGGCAATTCTCCTGCCTCAGTCTCCCAAGTGTTGGGATTAAAAAATACGCAGGAAGTTGAACACCAGGGAGAATGATGGCTCAACAGTATGTACACTTTCTGATGTATGTCATACTCCAATAAGAATCTGTTTAAAAGTGCTACATTTAAAAATGTTAAGATGTAGTCAAATACATTTGGGGAAATCTAGGACAACCTGGTTTCTTTACCACTAAACTTCTCAGAACTTTTCCCATGCTAATGTGAGTCATGAATTTTCAGAAAAAGGAACACAGTTTACAGTTGTTTCTCAACATTCAGTGGTTATCAAACCCTTCCTACACATATATAGGAATTAACTGGAGGACTGGGGATGTAGATCAAGGACAGAGCATTTACCTAGCATGATCAAGTCCCTTGATTCAATCCCTCAGCACTGGAAAAAAAAAAGAAGAAGAAGAAAGTAAAAGAAAAGAAAAAAGAATTACCTGGGCAAGGTGTCTAGTTAAATGCAAAGGAAGATTCAAGAGGTTTGCAGTGGGAGCAGAGATTCTGCATTTCCAACAAGCTGAAAATCAGTTGAACATGAGGAAGACACCTAAGAATGAGAATCAGAATGAGTAGAGGCTGGAGATAATTGAAGTCGCTGGTGGAAGTTTCTCCAAGCTTCATAGAACATGGGGTGCTCGGGCTATCCTAACCCTAATGGGTGAGGGCGATAGTCAGAAAGCTGATCCCATGTGTCTTCCACAGATCCCTAGACCAGGGGCCTTCAAGAGTAGATCAGAAATGACTCTTCTGTACCTAGTTCCATGCTTATCTTTCTTATAAACCCAGTTCTAAAGTCTGGCTGCATAATTAGAATCCCCAGAAGCTTTGGGGAACCCTCTTGATTTCTAGGCCTCTTTGAGGGCAGTGAGCTAAGGATCCCCTGGGATGAGTCATGCATCAGTAGGCATAAAAATCCCCCCTCAGGCCCAGATGGGAACTGTTACCCTTCAATTTCTGACGAACTTTAGCAAAGGAAGTGAAAACCATAGCCAAGAGTCGATAGAACATAAGCACCAAGGTACACCGGTTTTTCTCTCTTCTGCATCTCTAGTTCTGCTGCTAATAGCTCCCACATTTCAAGAACAGAGATTGCAAGAGCAGGACTTGTTTCCTTCTAGATATCATCACATCTCATTGCCCTAGAACTCATGGAGGGAAAAAACAAAAAAACACAGAAAACGAATGAGTAGGACTTTGTAGGAATCTTGACCAGGGTGAACTTAGCTCATCTTTACCATAAGCTGAGCATTATAAGAGCTCAGTGATTGTGATGGAGAAAGGCATTCTGCAGATCATACTGTGCAGTTATGATTTCTGGGTTTGTGTGACCACTTTCTGCACTTACCAGCCGTGGCACCAATTTGAGTGCATTACTGCCCCACTAATCTTAGTTGTTTCACACAGAAAATGGAGAAATTTGCAAAGTTCACAGCATTTCAAAGAGCATTAATATTCATGTGAAGAACTTCACACAGCATCCCAGGCATAGTAAATCTCCATAAAGACCAGCTATTTTTATGTTGAGTCCATTTCATGCAAATACTGTATATGGTGCATACATAGGTTTCCTTCTGTGGACTGTTTTTTTACCCATCTTCAATGAGGCATCTAAATTGAGATGGAATGTTTAGAAACTTTTACATTTATATAACAGAGTAACTATTTGTCTATTGAATCTAATTATAAAACTCTTTTTGTTGTTGTTGTTTTGTTTTTTTGAGACAGGGTTTCACTATGCAATTCAGGCTGGCCTTGAACTCATGTTGTAGCCCAGGCTGGCCTGGAACTCACAACTATCTCCCTGCCTCAGACTCCGAAGTGCTGAGATTACAGGCATGTGCCACCACATCCAGCCTTGAATCTAATAATAAAACTCTTGGGCTTTGCATTTCATATGTCTTTATTGAGTTTTCAAATTGAATTTACTGAACTTCTGCATTTTGAATATCTTTATTGAATTTTTGAAAATGGATTTTGAATAACTCATTTTATTTTATGAGAATATTAGTTCATGAGCTTATATTTGTATGCCTTTTTTATTTCATTTCTTAATAACTCACATTTACTTTATTTTATGAAAGTATTTCTCCTTGCTAGATTGGAAATTAAAATAGTGACTTCATAGAGAGAGCTTGAGAATAATTAAAGATAAATTTGTCAATGTCATGGAAATTCATTGTATCTGTCTTCTTTTTTATTCTATGTAACAAACACCTACAGATCTAGTGACTCAAAATAACACTCATTTGTTATCTCACAGTTTCTGTGGATCAGGAACCTGGGCGTGGCTTATAGCCTCATTGGACCTTGGCTGTTGGCAGAATTCAGGTCCCTGAGGCTGTAAGACTGGGAGCCCTGCCTGCAATTCCTTGTTACATGGCCCCTTTACAATGCAGCAACTTACTTCTTCAAGATCACCAAGGGAGAGTTTATAAGAATCTTCCATGATACAATCAAGGGAGAGACATCCCACCAATTCGACCATATCCTATTGGCTATAAATAATTCTCAAATTCTCCTGGAAATCAAGGGAATGGAATTATCCAAGAATGTATCTCCTTGGAGGATGACCTTAGGATGTGTCCACCACACTCATTTTACAAATAATCTTATTTTAATGGAGTGATTCTTTCAATAGGAAGCCACCATTCACCGTATAAACCAAATTTAGTGCCAAAAACCTATGTATCCACATAGAAGGAACAGACTTAAGAAATCATAGGTAAGTTAAATAGTTTAATGCTCATATAACATCAGATGTAAATAAGTCAATTGATGAATTAGTCCTTCAAAACTACCATGGCACAATTTCTAAATACTACATCAAAGGGAACTGTTACTTTTTGTTTGTGCTTTTTCGTTGCTGATGCCTCTGACAAACTGGTGTGCATGATACATGTTTTACAATTATTTTCTGAGGAATACAAAGTCTGACATAACTGTCCTTGAAGTGAGATATTTAATTATGTAAAAGCTAATGACGATGTTAATGGTAATTCCCAATAATGACCTACTTATCCCCATAATTCCCTGAAATATAAAGTAGTAGCAATGGAGATTGCTTGATAAACTCTTTTAGACTTCACTGGTTTTTATAAATGATGGGTTAATTTTTAGGAACTTTTAAAAAAGCCCAGCTCTCTACCTGAGTCCACATAGAAAACCCACAAAAGCCCTGGCCTAGTGTTCATTTGCTGCAGAAGTATTATCCATGTGGAATGACATTCCTTTTGTAGAAGCCCTAGTTGGGCATTTTTGCTTACATACGAGGGGTACCCAACAGCTTCTGGAACTTTTCAATAATACTTCATATATAAATATCAAATGAATGAGTGAGTGAATGATCGAAGGAGTGAATGACCTATGTATTACTTCCAAGGAGAGCAAGTCATCAATAATGGAGTACATCTCAGCTAATAGACAGTTTTGCAAGAAAAGTGACTTGGCCAACAACGGCACTGCTATAGATTGGTGTTTGTCCCTTCCAAAGCTCATACTGAAATCTAATTGCCATGTAACAGTATTAAGAGGTAGGACTGTTATGAGACAATTAATCCATGGAGGCTCTGCTTTCATAAATCAATCGATGTTGTTGTCACAGGAGTGGTTCACTATGAAAGAGCTAGTCTGCTCACCTACCTTCTACTCTTCTGCCATGTGAGGACATAGAGAAAGAAGCAATCAAGTTTCCGTCTTGGAAGTGGAGACGAAACTAGGCCTTTGTCAGACACAAGATCTTTTGGCACCTTTATTTTGGACTTCTCAACCTCCAAAACTATGAGAAGTAGTGTTTTTTTTGTAAATTACTCAGTCATGAATATTCTACTGTAGCAGCACACACAAATGAACTAAACTAGACACCTTGTAAATTTTAAAGACTTTTAATGGGAAGAGAAAAGAAGGGGATTATAAAGAAACAAGTAGAGGTTGCTTTATGGGCAAATCAGTTTGAGACCACATAATGATAATTGTATGACCCTTAACTATGCCTTTAGTAAATACATGCCTGTATATACATATATATATGGTATGAGCCTACAATGTTTGGTTTATTTACTCCCAAGTACCTCCCTCTCAACTGCTGGAAATGCCTCTTTTTACTGGGACACTTGGCCAGAAGTTGTCCCTTTGGAGAGCCTTTCCATCTTATTTCTAATGGGCTAATGCAAGGACCTTTGAAATTCTTTTGGGACATTTTGTAGAGACCGTATTTCACAAAATCACCACATGAGCATCCTAAGCTGAGGGGCTGTTTGAAAAAGAATAATGAGCAACAATGGAACTCTGGGAGATGTCTTGGGAAGGGCATGCTGGAAAGGTTCTCTAGTTGGGCCATTTACATGGCAGCAGGTAGCATTAGTGACTTGCTTATTGCAGCAGTCACCAAGAACTAAGAAGGGGACAGAGAAAGGAAGAACACAAACACAGCCTGATTCTTGTTCTTTTTCCAATTATTATTTTCTATTAGTACATGTCTGTAGTACATAATGATCACATTTCTCTTGGGGAGTTGGTACATGTATGTAACATATCTTAATTCATTTCTCATCTCTTTCTCCTCTCGTCCTTCCCTCTCCCTCCATGTCTTGGTCCCCTTTCCATTTGAAAAAGATTTAGCTCCCTAGTTTTTAGTATCTTTTATTTTGCTCTTTATTTATATTTCTCATATAAGAGAAAGCATGAATTATTTAAGCTTGTGTGTCTGATATATTTCACTTAAATTATGGTTTCAAGGTGCATCCATTTTCCTACATATGATTCAAGCTTATCCTCCTTCTTTATGGCAGAATAGTATTCCATCATGTATAAATACCACATTTTCTCATTCATTTGTTGATGGATGTATAGACTGCTTCCAAAATTTAGCTATTATGAATAGTGCATGTATTATTGTAATAAGATGTCTTTAACTCTTTCAGGAAGATACCTAGAAGGGGAATAGTCAAGTCTAATGGAATTTCTAGTTTTAATTTTTTGAGGAATCTCTGTACTGATTTCCATAATGGTAGTACTAGCTTATACTCCCACCAACATTGTAGAAGAGCTCCTTTTCCCCCACAGTTCCTCCAACATGTTATTATTTGATTTCTTAGTGATAGCCATGCCTTACAGAGTAAGATAGACTCTCAGTGTTATTTTAATTTGCATTTCTCTAATGACCATGGATGCAGAATACTTTTTCATGTATTTATTGGTCATTTATACTTCTGTATAAATGAGAAGTATCTGTTCATTTTAGTTGCCCATTTTTTTGACAGTCTTTTACTTTGGAGGGTCCAATTTTTTTGTTTGTTTGTTTGTTTGTTTTTGTTGTTTTGTTTTGTTTTTGATTTTCTTTAGTTCTTTATATATTTTAAATATTAGTTTCCTATACAAAGACTAGCTGGAAAAAAACATTTTCTCATTCCGTAGGTTGACTCCACTCTGTTGGCTATTTCCTTTTCTGTGCAGAAATTTTTTAATTTGAGTTGATTTCCTTTGTTGATTCTTGGTATTATTTCTTGTGTGATTGGAGTTCTGTTCAGAAAGTCTTTGGCTATGTGTTTGTCTTTAAGAGTTTTGTCTTTTATCTTTCAGCATGCTAAGTGTTTCTGTTTTAACATTTAGCTCTTTGGTGAGAGATAAAAGTCTAAATTCAATTTTCTGTTTGTGAATAGCCAGTTTTCGCAGCATCATTTGTTAAAGAGGCTATCTTTCCTCCAGTGTAAGCTTTCGGCCTTTTTCTCAAAGATCAGGTAGTAGAATGTACCTGGAGTTGTTTCTGTATCCTCTGTTCTGTTCCATTGATCTATGTCTGTTTTTTTTCTGTCAATACCATACTGTTTTTATCACTATAACTTTGTAGTAAAACTTTAAGTCTGGGATTGTGATGCCTCCTGCCTTATTTGTCCTTATTGCCCAGGATTGCTTCTACTATTCTGGTTCTCTTCTGGTCCCATATGAATTTTATGATTGTTTTCTTTAGTTTTGCAAAGGATGCTACTGGTATTTTGAATGGAATTGCGTTATATCTGTATATCGGTTTTGGAAGTATGGTCATTTTGACAGTATTGGTGCTACCTATGCAAAAATGGGGTAGCTTTCCATTTTCTTGCATCCTCTTTAATCTCCTTTTTCAGAGTACTGTAGCTTTCATTGTAGAGGTCTTTCACTTCCTTAGTTGAGTTAATTCCTAAGTATTTAATTTTCCTTGATGCTACTATGATTGGTATTGCTTTCCTAATTTCTTTTTCCATGAGCCCATTATTGGTGTACTGGAATGCTATTGGTGTTTGAGTGCTGATTTCACATCCTGCTATGCTACTGAAGTTGGTTAATTGTAGGAATCTTTTGATGAAATTTTTTGGCTCTTCTATGTAGGGGTCATGTCATTTGCAACTAATGATAATGTGACTTATTCCTTTCCTATCTATATCTTTTTTATTTCTTTCTCTTGCCTGATTGCTCTGGCTAATATTTCAAGAACTACACTGAACCACAGCTTGATTCTTCTATCTGCCTGATTCTGTTCTTGGATCTCTGAGAAGAAAACACAAAATCTTTAAGCCTACTAATCTTTATTCGTAGGGGACCCAGACAGATTAGTAAAAGGTGGAATCCAACTCTGTAGTGCAGCATTCCCCATTGGAAACATATTTCAAGCTACAAAAATGAGCCACACCTATAATTTAAAAGTTCCATCAAATTTTAAATTTGTCTAGTAACTACATTTTAAAAAGTATAAACAGGTGAGATTAATGTAATACATTTCATTTGACCCAGCATACCCAAAATACTACCATCTAAACATATAAACAAAATAGAGATGATCAGATATTTCATATTCATTTTGGGTACTAAGGTATCAAGATGAAGTATGTATTTCATGCTCACAGAGCATCCGAACTTGGATTTGGCACATTTTAGTTGCTTGGTAGCCCCGTGAGCTATTGGTTTTGTATAGGGAAGGGCAGCCACAGTAAACATTAGCAAATTCTTGGCTATCAGCAGATGTTCAAGGCCACATGTGGGTAAGGTTGCTATACATCCAAAACACTGGAGAATAAATTAAAAAATGTGGAATATTCCTCCTTGTTGTTTATAAAACTATAGCCATCAAGTAATTTACTCAAGAAGAAAATTGCCTACAAGGAAATTAAATATCATCAAAATATAAAGGCACACTGTGCATGCTTATATAAAATAGTTTCTGGGCTCTTAGCCTAGAAATACAGAAAAAGTTATATATATATATATATATATGTACACACACATATATATATGTATATATACACACATACATACTGATCTCCTTAATTTGCGAGCTATGATTGCATTTGGAAAACAGAAGTAATAATCCATGTCACAAAGTCAGTGCAGTGAGACAGCAATTATTAATGTCGTGTTTTATAAGTGGAGAACTTGGCAGGGCTTTCTCAGGCGCTTGCATGTCAAACTGCCACTCTTCATACACACACAATTTTTTGCAGTACTGGGGATTGAACCCACAACCTTTTGTTGTTGTTATTTTTTTTTTTTTGAGACAGGGTCTTGCTGTGCAGTTCAGGCTGAGTTTAAACTTACTACATAGCTCAGGCCATCCTCAAACTCGCAGTGATCCTCCTGCCTCAGCCTCCCTAGTGTTAGAATTACAGGCATGTGCCGCCTCGTTCAGTCAGAACCCAGAGCTTTTGCACTGAGCTACATCCCTCTCCCTTCTCCTTTTTTTTTTTCTTGAGGCAAGTCTTGTTAAATTATCCAGGTAGAATTTGAACTTGAGATCCTCTTGCCTTAGTCTCTCGGAGTACTAGGGTTACAGGCATGTGCTACTATGCTTGGCTTATTCTATGTTTTTAGGAAGATTTTTTTGTTTTTATAAAACTGTATTAGCCAGGCATGGTGGTGCCTGCCTGCAATCCCAGCACTCGGGAGGCTGAGGTAGGAGGCTCACTGTGAGTTTGAGGCCAGCTTGGGCTACATAATGAGTTCAAGGCCAGTCTAAATTACATAGTAAGACCCTGTCTCAAAAAATAAAAAAATAAATAAAACTATATCACAGTGACATGCAATGGGTTTATTAATTTTGCATGAACTCATATTTTTTAATTTCTTGGACTAACTTTTATTAGGTTTTTTTGGTTTGTTTGGTTGGTTGGTTAGTCTTTTTCTGTGTAGTACTGAAGATTGAATCCAGAGAGTGCTGAGCTACATTCTTGGCCCCCTTTTTAAAAATATTTCGAGTTTTCAGATAGGATCCTGCTAGGCTGGCCAGGCTGGCCTCTGACTTGTGATTCTCCTGTCTCAGCCCTCCCAGCAGCTGGATTGCAGATATGTAACACTATACCCAGATCTACTATAAACTGTGAGAGATTTAGCTCCTCGAGGTGACTTCTTGAGATATCCAATTAATTCTAAGGACATAAAAGGGAGCCTGAGAGCAAAAGTTTGGGATTCACGGATATGGTCAGTTCTGGAGCCATGTTCCCTTGGTTCAATTCTCAGCTCCTCTAATTATGAGGTATGTGCTTTGGGATCGAATGCCCATCTTCTCTGTGCCTGCTTCCTCATCCATTAACCGGGAATCCCACTGCTGTTGGGGGTTGCTCATGTAAAGCACTTTGGAAAGCTATCTGCACAGTCAGAGGTCAACAGGGCGAGTTAACATCAGTTCATCCAATAGTCATAGACCACTGCCATACACAAGGCCCCATGCTAGTCTGGGTGGCGCCAAAATGACTGATTCACAGTTCCAGTCCTCCAGGGATCCAACACGGGAAGCAGAAGACCCAGAGAAACTGCGCATGTTTGGGTGGGCTTGGCCAAGACCTTTGGGACTGCTCAGCCCAAGTTCTCGAGCTCCACAGAAGAATTTAAACATCTCCCTCAGTGCAGAGGCCACTGAGACAAATCCCTCAGTGAGTTCAGAATGTTCTGAACGGACATGTTTGTCAAAAGTGTTTACAGAGCTGAGATTGAATGTAGGAAGGGCGGGCTAGCAGTCTGGTTGCCAGGGACACTCCTCCTGTAGTGCTTGAACAACTTAGTTCACAAACAGCAAACATCTGCTGTGCTCTTGGCATTCTGTGATGACAGGGACATCATGTGACTAAGAAATATCCTCTGCCTTGAAGGAGCTCCTAGAAAGGGGGAGACGCATTCTAATCACTGCTATGCCTCACAGAAAATACATGTCAAGAAATGGGAAGTCAGCCCAGGGGTGGTGGCACACACCTGTAATCCCAGCACTTGGGAGGCTGAGGTAGGAGGATTGCCATGAGTTTAAGGCCAGCCTAGGATGTCTCAAAAAGAGGAAAAAAAAAAGAGACATGGGAAGCCATTTAATCTCTGACTCCTTCCCTCCTTCCGTCTACCTAGCAAATAAGTATAGTGCTATAGAACTTAAGTGTCTTCCTGATCTAACAAGCCTGGCACACTCTTCAAACACTCTGTCTTTTTAGAAACTGTGCTCAGAATTTGAGGCCCATCTGTCATCAGTTTTAACCCTGGGATAACTGTGCTATGGTGAGCCGTAATATTCTCACTTTATATGTGGAGAAACTGAGGATCAAGGAAAGTTAGAGTCTGGCCCATAGTGAGTGTGGCTCAAGACATAGAACTTAGCTGGGTGTGGTGGTGCAGCTCAGCTGGCTGAGGCAGAAGGGACGCCAGCCTGGGCAACCTGGTAAGATCCCATCTCCAAATCCAAAGGACCTGGGATGTAGCTCAGTGTGAAAAGACCATGGGTTCAGCTCCCAGTACCAGAGGGAGGGAGAGAAGAAAGGAGGAAGATAAGGAAGGAGGGAGTGATGGAGGGCGGAAAGGGTTGATAGACTGGACTTCAGGTGTCTTTGGAATTCATGGAAAAGATATTTTTCAATGAGATGAATTTTGCAAATTCTTACTTGAGGTTTAAAAATTTAAATTCACCTGGTTGGTGATTGTTAACAATTTCCCTAACCTTTATTATCATATTTTTCTCCTTTGTATATTTCCTCTTTTAAGACAAAAATCACATAGGCATGTTAAACTAACACAATATTATTCCCTTAATTATTTTGTTAATTGTGTCAGTTAATAAGCACTACTTTTTTTGTCTCAGCATAACCTTAGATATAAAGGTTACACAGATAAGTGTAAAAGTATTCAATTTTATTTAGAGCTTGGACCTTACACTCTGTCCCTCCCTCTGGCATTGTTGGAACTGACTAAAATAGGTAATATTTATAGAACTCTGCCAGAACCTACCTTTGTTTCTATACTATATGCAGAGTAACATCTGAGCTATCACTTATACTCATATATGGAACATTGATTCTAATTACTTGCGGATCGTCTTTCCAGTTTAAATGTCTGCTCACTGGCGGGAACCATTTTGCTAATGCGGCACTTTGGTAACCACCCAAAGCTAAAAGAAATTTGTGTCAGTCCAATGGAAGAGAAGCACAGTGTGGATTTTTAGGCTGTCACTTCCCTTTCACGACATTAAAACTATAAATTCAGAAAGACTTGTTGGGGATCTAGCTCCAAACCCTGGATCTTTATCAACTCAAAAATCCATGACTTGTGGAATGCCTTTTTACTTTTTATTATCTCTGCTTCTCCACTCCAAAGTAGTCAGCATTATACTCCATCAACAATAGGCTGCTTTTATTTTTTTAAGTACTTGAAGATGGAAGTACTCCATTTTTATGGGCATCTTTACATTCCCACCCAGCTTCTACGTCATTGCCCTGGAATGATGAGTTAGTTTGACGGAAGCACATTTCCCAGAATCCTAAATTCTGTCAACTTTTGCCCCTGCCATGATGCCTGTATCTACACGTCTCCCCTGTTCTTGCAAATTGCTTCTAATCAGCTGCTTCCCATTCTTAGCAGCCCCACTAAGCAGATAATCAATCTTCTTAAAATTATTCTTGAATTAAGAAGAAACGAGGTCAGAGAGTACAAGCTGAGTCCCAGTTGGCTTGCGGGATGCACAGATTGTTTGATTAGAATACATGAGATCTCAAGGTCAGACACTGTGTACACGACGAGATAATCAAAGCCACCAGTCTGGCCATTTCGGTATCAGTAAATCATTGGTTCTGCTCTGGGAAATTTGTATTGACCCAAGAGTGGGCATGCTGTGGCTCAGTCAGCCTCATGAGGATGACTGCTTTATGGCTCAGGCGGGCTGACCTCTTCACCTTTCCTGCATGACTCAGGGCGTCTATGCTTTCTGTCTGAGGTTCAAGACAGAACCACTCAGCTTCAGATAAAAACTGCTTTCTGCACCCTCACCCAAGAGCACGTTTCAAGAGCCTATCCTCAGTCCCTTCCTAGGAAAGCGCATTTGGTGACACTGCACAGGGTGCCATCTGGGAGCACAGTTTCATGGGTGGGCCAGACATGAAGGATTCAGATAGACTGGTAAAAGCCTGTAATCCCAGCATTCTTACAGGTTGAAGCAAGAAGACTGCAAATTCGAGACTGTCTGGACAACTTGTTGATTTAGCAAGGCTTGTCTCAAAACAAAATATAAAAGAAGATCTGACAACATGGCTCAGTGCAAAGGCCCTGAGTTCAATCCCCAGTACCAAAAGAAAAGAAAAAGAAGATAACCATGTTGAAAAATTTCCTGCAGGACCTGGGGAGACTCTGGAGTGAGGTATAAAATCACACCTTCCACACTTTGTACTCATTAGAACCCTTTGACATGATCAGTAAAATGCAGTTTCTTCAGCCTCACTCCTAAAAATTTAGATATAGCTCACCTGGGCTTCAGTCAGGAAAAAGTTTTGTGGGTATATATGGTGCTGGGGTTCCAACTCAAGGTCTCAAACACACTATCCAAATGCTCTACCACTGAATCAATGAGCTACATCCCCAGCCTTATTAATATTATTATTAGTATTATTATTTTGTGATGAGGTCTCTGTATACTGCAAGGCTGGATTCAAATTTGTGATCCTCCTGCCTCAGCCTCCTGGATAGCTAGATTGCAGACATGTGTCATGGTGTTTTGCAAAACTTCATTTTGAATTCACATGCAGGGATTCTGAAACAGGTGTAGGTGATGACTCTGGGAACCTGGCTTAGAGAGGCCATGGTGTTCATGGGATGCACGGAGCAGACAAAAGAAAAGCAGACAGCGGCTGGGCCACCCTTGGAAGGGGTGAGAAGGCTTATTTGGATTTGAAACAGTACTTGTACAAAAGTGAAAATATTTAGCTTACTGAGAAGAAAAGCATCAATAAAAGAGCAGGGAGCGTGTAAATACGGAATACTTTCACTTCTTTTAAACTCATTTAACAAGAAAATTCTGAGAACAAAGATGGCTATCAGATGTGCTTCCGGACTTGAAGTGACAACTGCCTTATCTTGCCAAGCAGAGCAAACACTGTAGTAGGACATTGCAAGGGTCTGAGAACAGAGACTGCTTCCATTAAATGGGAAGTGAGCCTCTAGGGCCATCCTTGAGATCCACGCATTAGTCACCTTTCACATTTTGGGGAGTCTACAGGCCACTTAGGGGATGAAGTTAAAAATGAGGTCTCTCAAAGCGACAGAGAGTTTGTGCGTCTTTAGGACATTAGCAGCACAGTACGAGGCTGAAGCAGGAGGATCCCAAGTCCAAGCCAGCCTGGGTAATTTATCGAAACTTTGTGTCAAAATTTTAAAAGGGCTGGGATGCAGCTCAGTGCTCTCTGGGTTCAATTCCCAGTGCAAAACCAAAGCCAGAAGAAAAAAACAATATGAACGTGTGTGGAGCATGCCAGCCTTTTGATATGGGGCACGTGAATTGCACACAGTGACTGTAGGTCAGGACTCTCTTTCCTCAGGGATAACTAATAATTCTAAATCTACAGCTCCCCACCCCAGTGCTGTCCTCTAGAACTCAGTACCTCCAGGTCACACCCAAGTTCTGCCTCATGGGCAGGTCTCAGGTGCACTATCCCTTGCTCTCATCCAAATCCCTGTCCCTTCAGAATTGCAGGGTCAGAGACCTGGCAGGAACAGCAGCTGATAAACATTCCTACCAGTATGTTCGCACTCTCTGAAATGTTAGAAGCAAGGAATTGGTTAATCTAAATGAACAGCCAGGAATTTACCTCAGTGGCTTGTGTGAGTTTGATCCCTGGTACCAGGAAAAAAAGAGAAAAAAAGAAAAAAAGAAAAAAAGGAAAGAAAACCAGGCATGGTGGCGCATACCTGTAATTCCAGCACTTGGGAGGCTGAGGCAAGAGCATCATTCGAAACCAACCTGGGCTACAAAGTGATTTCAAGGCCAGCCTGAACTGAATAGTGGGACCCTGTCTCAAAAAATGTAGGGCCAGGATTTAGCTCAGTAGGAATCAGTGGTGTAAGTGCCTGCCTGGTGGGCGCGAGGTTGTGAGTTCGATTCCCTGGTACCAAAAAAAAAAAAAAATACCACACACACACACAAAACCAAATGAACAGCCACTAATGATCACATTAGGTTTCACAGAAGCGGCCTCTTCTCTCACACCCACAAACCATCTTGCTGAGGTGCTGCTGGCCTTGGCTGGCAAAGTAAGGCCAGCTGCCTTGTCACAGTTGCTGGCACCTATTCTTTGCTTTGGACCCCGCACTATTTATTCTAAACACATCTGGGTACTAAGTCATTTAATCCTGGCCCCATGCTCTGTCTACAGATGAGGAAACTGAGGTGTGGCAAGGTTCAGCACCTCCCCTTACTTCTCTTGGGGTAGAAGGGGATTAAACTCCAGGAGGACTGGATGGCCTCCAGTTTTTAGTAACTCCCCCTGCTACCTCTACCATGGCAAATAGCCTTGGACACTTCCGAATCACTTCAAGCTGCATTTTTCTCTTCAGATGAGAACTAGGATTTGCCTTGATTATTTCCCTTCAACATGGGAAGGAGTCATATTGAAATTGCACTACCAATTCACCTTGTGCCTTTGCTACCAGTGTCATACCCAAAGTGATCTTTGATGGCTCTTGTTCATTTCATATGGTCCCAGACTTAAAGGCCACCATGCCCAGCCTCAAACTAAGTGCCAGCTGCCTTGCTCAGGCTATAAGAAACTCGGCTGACTAATGATGGGCTTAATTAATTGGATCCCCGCTGGGGTCCCTCTACACCTGGCCCAGCTCAGTTCTCCTCCCTGTCCCTCCGCATCAGTCTGACAACAGCAGGGCAGGGTTAAAGCCACAGGAGTGCAGATTCCTGCTGGGTACCAGCAAAAGCAAAGGGCCACTGCCTTCAGTTTGGCTAAAGCTGGCCCAGCAAGCCAGGGAGCAAAACATCAGGGGCATGTGTAGAATGACTTGATATTAAAGGGGCTTGGTTTACCCATTCAAAATCTAGCATGTCTGATTTATTTCATGACATTATGGCCTCAAAATACATCCATTTTTAAATCAGACACACAATTTTAAATATTGTATAACTTCTCTTATATAAGAAGCCCAAAGTACAAATAATTTAAAAATAAATAAAGATAGGCAAAAAGAAACAGGAAAGCCAGTTATGTTGGGGCATGTCTGTAATCTCAGTATTTGGGAGCCTGAGGCAAGAGGATCACTGAGGGTTTGAGGCCAGCCTGCCCTACATAGTGACTTTAAGGCCAGTCTGAACTACATAGCAAGATCCTGTCTCAAAGAAAAAGAAAAAAAAATGGAAGACAGATATTTTACAAATGGGAAGGGACACAGAAAGAGGGAGAAAGGAGGAGGGGGAAAGGGAATAGAAAGAATTAAGATACGTTAAGTACATACATGTATGTATTGGGTGATATACGATGTCCAACCAAGTCCTCATATACTTTTGATGGGGCTGAGTCTGACGCTTCTTATTCGTTTGTTGTCTGGCACAGGGATTAACAATGTGAGTGCTGCACCCACCCAGGGGTGAAGCCAACATACAGTGTAAATGAGGCGGGTCTTCCTCTTGTCTGCTTCCACCCTCTCTCTCGCCAGCACGCTTGCTGCTTGTGGTGGCCATGAATGGCAGCCCTGCCACAACACACTGCCTTGGAGCCAACTAAGTATGGACTGAAGTTCCCAAGAAACTGTAAGAAATAAACCTTTCATTCCCTAATTTTGGGCGACAGGTATTTTGTCTCGGCAATGAGTGAAAAGTAACTAAGACAATGTACTACCCCCAAGATGAATATTTAAGAGAAAAAAGACACAGAAAAGAAAGACAAAAAGCAAAAGAGACAAACAAATGACAACAACAAATTGAAAACAGTAACATTATAGGTTTATAAAACAAGATGATAGGAATTTGACAATGGTTGCAATTATTGTTACCTTCAAAAGGGTTGTTTAGATTAACAGATATAGACATGTAAAATTGATCTAATCATGAATATTGACTGTTCTTTTTCAATAACTAATGCATTTAGTAGTATAGTCATTTTAGCCATCTTATGTATACATATATACAGAATTATGTCTTTTTCCTTTTCCCATTCTTCTTTCCTCTTTTCCCCTTTCCCAATTACTTTTGCTCTTTGAGCAGTTTCTTACCCTTGCACAGTATTTATTATAGATTTTGGATTGTATATACTGTTTAAGTTTCTTACACTAAGGAGACAAAAATATTTGTTTTGAAGCTGGGTCTCACTACATAGTTTACGATGGCCTGGACTCACTGTGTAGCCCAGACTGGCCTCAAATTCACAGTGATCCTCCTGCCTCAGCCTCTCATCATGCCCGGCTAAAATAATTTTTTTTGTTTAGCATGTCTATAGAATGTTCAAAAGAGTGTAGAAATAAATGTGAATAGTATTCCATTTCTCCCATTCTCCCTAGAATGATGCTTCAAATCCCTCCTCTGCTAGCTCCATTACTGCTCATGGAATTTTAAAAATATATGCAGGGAAGTTTACAGTTGGGGAAGAAATCAGAAATCACTCAGTCACTCTTCTCAAGAGCATGCATTGGGTTTAATGTACATTTTTATAGAATACACCAAGTATTTTTATTGCATTTCATCTTTTTTCACAAACAAAATATGGGGTTGTTTTTGGAGACAGGGTCTCACTATGTAGTTCAGGATGGCTTTGAACTGACTGTATAGCCTAGGCTGGCCTTGAACTTAGAATCCTCCTGAGTACTGGGATTACAGGCATGCTCCATCACAGCTGGCCAAAGAAAAACTCATGAAAGAGATATGGAAAATGTAAAACTACAGATAATGAGTTGCTACTTGCACATTTCTGTAATATGACAAAATAAAAATAATATAAATATGGACTTTTTTGTTGCTGTTTTTTGTTCCAAGTCTGGGGTCTCGTTAAAAGACCCAGGACTGAGCAGAGGAGCACACTCGCTGTACAGATGTTTGTGGTAGTGTGCAGTGGTTTGATGGAAAGGGAAAGATGGGCTCAAGGAAGAAAAGTTAAGTCTTCATTTTGCCAACTAACATAGAGCTTTGGAATATTACTGAGGAAGGGAGTAGAAATGGCCAGCCTAGGATTTGGATAAGGAAAGGCTTGGAGGGAAAGTGTTACTTCACAAAAGCCAACATGATAGGGAGGAATTACTCCTACAGTGTAGGTGCTGACTGATGAAATCTGCCCTTCATGGGCCCTTCATGGGCCATTTGGAAAGTCACAAACGCTAGATGACCAGGAAACATTATTGTTATTACTGGAAATCTTTAAAAAATATTAACATGAGCCAAGACTTGTAGGTTAGATGAGATTACAAGGGGCTAATCTGTTGCTTTTAAGGATGTGCCAGTAAAAGAGAATCATAAATAAATTAAAATGCCATTGGAGAAACGGAAGTGAGACCTTAGCTGGTGATCAGTTCTGTTTCTTGATTTGAGGCATGGAAGTCTCTAGTTAGAGGCAGTTCTCCCTTGTGTGGGTGTTGATGGAAGATTTTCCAAGGAGGAAGCCACAGAAAGGTGGTTCATTCCCTCTCCCAGAGTTCCCTGCAGCTGGGGCTCAGTCAATCAGAAAGTCTCACCTAGAGCTTTGGGTCTAGAGGGACACACCTGTGAGATTCCTCTTTGGTGGCCTAGTAGATTCAGCTGCCTGGTGTGTGAAGAGGTCCAGGAGTTGGGGAGGAGTCCTGGCAGTGTTACCCTAACCAGAACACTGCATGATCTTGGCCTTGGCCTTGGTCTCGGTCTTCAGGCCCACTCTTTGTTCCTGTTTCTTTCTTTTTTTATTAGTTTTTTTTTTAAATTCTTCATCATATTTCATAGTATAATGGTAACTTCCAGGATTGGGATAAGGAAGAAATGGGAAATATTTACAATTTTTTTTATTTTAAAGAGAGAAAATATATTAAAATAAATATAAAACAGAGTTTCAAGTAACAGTAAAATAGAGTTTGTTTCTTTTGGGAGCCTGGACTTTCTGATGATTGTGTGAATTCCTTATATCCTTCCAATGAATTTCCTTTCTCCTTTTTTCTTTCTTTGGAATTTCTTCTTTTTTAACCTGAGCTATCTAGTGTTGGTGTCAATGTTCTATAAACAATTCTGACCATGTCATTTAGAAAGACTATCCAATGGATATGTAGAATGTCCTGAGTTCTGAAGAATAACAAATACTTTAGGGCAAAGGCTTGCAATTACAAATAAGGTTTATTATTCTATGTCTACTTGCCAGATAAGCAAATTCACAATAGTTTTCTAAGTAGTAATCTTAAAAATTTGTCCTGTCTTCTTTTATTTTCCTGAAATCATCAAGTTCCCTCTTCACAAATTGAAGCTCAGCATGTATGTGAACGGCGTCATGCAATCAAGGGTGGGAGTAAAATCCGGAGTAATCACAGCCTGTAGCGTTCCACCGAGTGCTAGAAATACACAATGTCTGTTGATTTGCTGAGAGATACCACAGCACAGAGACAGAGAGTATGCCAAGGGCTCTGTCTAAATGATTCCAAAATGACATCTCTGTTAACACAGGTGCTTTTCTTTCTGAACGCTATGATGACTTTTCCTGTCCTACAACTACACGTGTACTGGCAGGTGACCATGGTTCACAGTAACTTATTGTTATGGTTTGTAGCTAGATGTGCCCCCCACAGCCTCCTGCGATCACAGGTGGAATCTTTGGAAGGTGACTACCTTAGAGCTGACTTGCAGTTAGGGGGCAGAACCAGGTCATAAGTGGTAGCTCACTGTGAGTGTAACCTGCAATGTCCTGTCTCCCTTCCCAGACCTTCCCTTGGGCCTTTCCGCTTCTTGTTCCTCATACCAGGAATGGTTCTCCTCTTTCACGACCCTCTGCCATGCCTTCTCAATATGCAAGGACTGAAACTTTAAAAACATGAGCCAAAAGAAAGCTCTCCTCCTTTAAATTGTGGATGTTGGATATTGTGTCCCAGCAATGAGGAAAGTGACTAAGACACCTATTATGTATTTTAGGAAGAATAAGAGGAGAGGAGCTTGAAGTTTCTGAGCATAAAGACATGATAAAGAGGTGGAAATGCCAATGACCCTGATTTGCTCGGTCTACTGTGTATACATGTGTTGCAATATCACTATACCCCATCATTGTGGACAATTATGACATGTTAATTAAAAAGAAGAAATATGGGTTTGAGGATGTAACTCAGCAGCATAAGCTACATCCTGGCAAGCGTAAGGTCCTGAGTTTGATTCCTCTTACAAAAAAAAGAAAGAAAAGAAAGAAAGAAACAAACAAACAAATGGGAGTACAAAAAACAAAAATAAATAAAAGTTAGCTAGATCTTAATCTGAATCATGTTGTCTAGTTTTAAAAAAAAAACCTGATTCCTTTAAAAAGTGAAATAGCTCACATGCATATTTTTGTTGGCATGAATTGGCCTTAGAGTCATTTTTGTCTCAGAAGTGGTACCTATAGTGAGATTTTGCCCTATGAACTCTAAGAGAAAGAGCAACGTGAGGCTCTAGGCCATCCCAAATCTCACAACAAAACAAAATAGAAGATTCAAAAAGTTCTATGGATTTGCTTCCAAGCAAAATGTCAAAGTGTAAATGATTTTCCCAGACATGATATTACTCTATGCCCTCTGAAAGAGAATAGTGGTAGATATAAAAAGCAATAAAATTTTCATAGATGTGGCAATATATGTGTGGTGGGCATTTCAGGCAAGAGTCTATTCCATCAGGGTGGGTACCATGATATTTTTGTTCACCAGAGGATGCAAAGAATGCTCTGCTTTATGTGTGAATTCTTAGAGACATTCTCTCTCTCTCTCTCTTTCTCCTTTCTTTTTTTCTTTTTTCATTTGTTTTGAGACAGGGTCATACTGGCCTCAAACTCAAGATCCTCTTGCTTCAGCTTTCTGAGTGCTGGGATTCCAAGCATGGGATTACCACACCCAGCAAGACCTTTCTTTTTATTCACCCATCATATATTCTTTTACTCACTCATAGATTAATTACAGACAATATTCTTGCTGACCTTCAGTTTTCAAAATTGACAGTCCTTTCCAGTGATTTAGAATAATCTCTTTACTGGTAAAATACTAGTAATTTATTGAAATACTCATAAAAAGATAATTTTTCTAAATATCAGTGGTTTATGATTTAATTATGATAGTAGTTTTAAGAGATTAATAAAGCTATTGAAAATTAAGAAATACACTTGGACAATTTTGGGATGGGCGACTTGTCAGCAGATCGCAGGATTTTTAGATAGACTCAGTTGATCCAGTTATTTTATTTTTAGGAATTTGCACAACCAAACAATGATTTAAAATATGATATTAAAAGATACTGTTAGAGCATGAGCTTAATGCACACAAGACCGCTGTTCAATCCTCAGCATTAAAAAAAACAACAATATTTATACCAGTCCGAAAAAATGCTGGAATCATTGCATACAATTATCAAGAAGTAACTAGTTAAAATATGCTAACTCCATACAATGGAATATTGTAAACCATGAAATGAGGCAGATGCACTTGTACTAGTAACACGCAAGAAGCCTGGAGTGTTGGTGCACGCCTGTAAGTCCAGTACTCTGAGGGGCTGAGGCAGGAGGATTGTAAATTCGTGTCCAGACTGAGTAACTTAACAACTTAATGAGACTGTCTCTGAATTAAAAGTAAAGAAGGACTAGTTTATATAGTGTAATGCAAAGGCCCTGGGTTGAATTTCCCACATCACTAATAATAATACTAAAATACAAGAATGCTCACAGTGCATTAGAGTTTTAAAATGTCAAGTGCAAATGTGTAGTATGATTCTATTTAAGAAAAAAAAGGAATATCAATTGAAATGCTTCTTGTCACAGGGTTGCTAAGGAGGAAATCAGCTAATACTGATTTACAGCTTTATAAACATAGTAACAAATATTCTAAAACCTTACATAAGGTAGTAATAACATTGCTCCAAGGAATGATACCAAGAAGGGCTGAACTGTCATTCCTTTATCTTAAGTCTACATTACTTTTAGAGTTATGAAAAGTTACATATATCAAAAACACTGTGAGCATACTGAGTGACGCACATTGACTTGAGTCTGTGGACTACTGAGGAAAGTCTTCCATTGGAGTTGTTATTGCTCATCAGTCATGAGATGAATGGATTATGCTAATTTAGAGCAATATTAATTTGCAAATGCATTGTAATTCTGGTTTTATGGGACTAAGGTGTAACCTTTTGATTTTCATGCTGTTTTTTTTTTTTTTTTTTTTTTTTTTTTGGTACTGGGGATCGGAACTCACAACCTCACGTCTGCCAGGCAGATACTTATGCCACTGAGCTAAATTCCTGGCCCTTTTCATGCTGTTTTAAGATTATCTTGGTAATTGTCATGGTGAGTAATAGCAGCCAAAGCTCATTTCTGGGTCTCGGCTCCTTTCTGATAATGAACCGATATGCAATCAAAATTCAAGTGCATGAGTGAATTCCGTAACCACTTGAAACCTAAACAGAATAAAACGATGTTTCAGGAATGGTCCAGTTCCAAACACTGATAGAGTCCAATTAACAAGGAATCTATTGGCTTTTTGCTGTTTATTTGTTTGATTTTTGTCTTTTTGAGACAAAGTGTCATTATGCAGTTCAGGCTGACTTTGTACTCACTTTGTAGTCCAGGTTGGTCTCGAACTCACAACAATCCTCTTGCCTCAGTCTTCAGAGCACTGGGATTACAGGCATTCACCACCACACCCAGCTAATCTATTGTTTTGAATCAAAAAGACAACAAATGTCTGCGAATAAAACACCTCTTTAAAAAGTTCTAGGGGATTTTAAGTAAACACAAAAAGTTATTTTAACTAGAATATCATCAGGGACCTGGTGGTGATTATCCATATCCCTAACTGGTTGATGGACATTTTGCAGGGTATGAGGGCTATGATCAGGATAACGATATCAGGTAACCCATGTCAGCTCGAAGACTTTCAGATTATGTCACCAAGTTTCAGAGTTAACTGACCTTGCCATTGCAGTGCTAGGGTTCCACACCTTTTTACCTTAAGAGCTCTGTCTTCCCCTTGAGGCCTCTGATGCACCACCATGGCCACCAGATGTTGTCTAGGTGGTCTACAGATCTCAGTAATCCACCTAGACAGGAATGACCAGACCTGAGAAAGCATGTGCCTCATAGGAGACCCAGGAGTGCCAAGTTGCACAGATGCCATTAGCTTGGAAATCTCATCTTGGTTCAGAGGCAATAATGCTTTAAATACCCTATGGGTATGTGTCCTCGCTCCTGCTTCCTGAATTTAAAATTAGACAATGTTATTACCATAGTCAAAATGGTTCCTGAAGGAAACCTTTAAGGTACTTTGGGCTGAAAGCCCACACATCTTAAGGAGACTCCAGAGACTCCTGTCTTCTTTAAGAGTCTAGTTTTCACTTGCTATGGCCAGAGTCCAAACCATTCATGTCCACAATGGCCACAAGGATCCTGACTCCAGGCTCAGGTCAGTGGGTCAGTTTTATAGTGTTCTTTGTAGATTGAGCTTGTGTAGAATAATTTTGGGTGACTCTCTAGTCAGTGAATGTTCCGGTCCTCCTCAGTGTGCCCCCTAGAAATTCTGTACCAAAGGATGTGATACAGATCTACTATGAACCTCTGAGCTGGTCCAGCAGGTTCAGCTCCTAAAACCCTAACCCTCTTGGACATTACTGGGAAGAATTTTCAGCCATACTGAAGCCATGGCTGTGAGTGCAAGTGACAATGACATACATACAGAGTAATCTAGCAGTGCAGTCTTGGCCTTAAGCTAGATTACAGAGGTTCCCTGGACCATGGGTCATAATTTAAAACTAGTGTAGGGGTTGTATGGGGATGTACAGGGATGAATAGGGTGGGGAAAGCAGATAAAGGCATTGGTGAGAAGCACTTTTTTATGTTCAAGTGGGGTGAATGAGAGAAATTTTGATGTCAAAATATAAAAATATTGGTCAAAGAGCTGAGGATGGTGGCTCACACCTGTAATCCCAGCACTCAGGAGGCTGAGGCAGGAGGATCACTGCAAGTTTGAGACCAGCCTGGGCTACAAAGTGAGCTCAAGGTGAGCCCAAACTACATAGCAAGACCCTGTCTCAAAAAACCACACAAACAAAAAAAATTGATTGAAAAATCAGTATAAGTTATGTCATTTTCCAAAACTATTATTCTATCATCTGTGTGTGTAGCTAATTACAACCTTGAAAAATATCCTGGTATTGCAAATTTTTCCTAATTTCTCTATAGTTGGTTGCTAGGATCAACAAAGACAACATTAAGAAAGTTTAATTTAATTTTCAGCAGGAATCTTAAAAAAAATACAGGGGGCAGGGAACCAAGAGAATACAATGGAGAGGGTGTTTGACCCCTCAGTATCGAACAATAAAACAAACAAAGGCACTTGGAGCTAGTCTGGCCCTGGCAAAAAGCCATTTTTGTCTTTGAAGCCTTCAGTGATATTGTTAAAATTCATCTTCAAAAACAGGAAACTGTGTGATTTTGATTTTCTGACGACCTCGCCCTTTCTTGTGAACCGCCAACCCGACCATGAGCTATTAAGGTAGATTCGCACTAAAATAGGATGAAGGCAGAAACAAAAGTATTTCCTTTCCATTGAAATCTCCAAGCTTTCTGAAACAGCCAGGAGGCTAAGTCCCTTCTGCTCATTAATGTGCTCAATAAACATTCCTGAAGCGAGACCCAAACAAAGGCCGGAAATGCGTTTAACATTAGTTTGGGTTTGCAGCGCTAGAATGAAGAGGAAACTTCATCTTGATGTGAACAGCAAGTGCTGACCTGCTTTGTATTAAAAGAACATAGATAGCCCTTAAAATCTGTTGGGTGGTGATGGATGTATTAGTAATTCCAGTAGGCACTTCTGCGTTGTCGGAACAAGAAAGCAAATAGATACACAAATGTAACACAATGTCTGGTTTTTAATCTTCACTTCAAGGGAGTGGACTTAGAATAAGAGCTGTCAAGTTTTCTTTGAAGGTCCTGATAGTAAATACCTTAGATTTCACTGGCTATATCATATCTACTCCACCACTGTTATTCAGAGACAGCCACAGACCGCACATAAACGAATGGGTGTGGCTGTGTTCCAATAAAACTTTATTTACAAACATAGGTGACAATTCCGATTTGAACCCACAGACCAGTTTTGGTTGGCCCTTCTGTGAACAGTCACACATTATTCTCTCTGATTAGGATAGAAAAAGTTTGGCAAATAAAAGAGAAGAAAAAAGTAAACATTATGTTCTCTCTCCCGCACACACACTGGCCACTTGACTCCTTTACTTCAGTTTACATTGTAAAGTTCCTGGTCCTCCAGGGAGGAACTCTCTCTTTCCCTCTCTGCTTCTCCATTTTCTGTCTACTGCAGTCTGGCTTCTCCATGCACTGCACTTCAGAAGCAGCTGAGAGCAAAGACCTCTGGAACCCTCATGGTCATAGCCAGGTGACTGTCCAACCCTTAACCTCCCTGGTACTTCAGAAGCCTTAGAATTTACTGACTTCTCCACAACTGTTAAAACTGTCTTCTTACTAGGCATGATAACCTGTAATCACAGCACTTTGCAGGCTGAGTAAGGAGGATCGCTGCAAGCTAGAGGGTAGCCTGGGCTGCAAAGTGAGTTCAAGGCCAGCCTGAACTACAAAGTGAGGCCCTGTCTCAAAAAACAAACAAACAAACAAATAAAGAAACAAACAAAAACTGTCTTCTTAGCCAGGCATGATGGTGCACACCAGTAATCCAAGCACTTTGAGAGACTGAGGCAGGGGGATCATAAATTCAAACCCAGGCTGGGCAGTTTAGCAACCTAGAGCTACCTTGTCCCCAGATCTTTAAAAAGCCTTAGACTGTAGTTCAATATGAGGGCCTTGGGTTCAAATCCCAGTATAGCAAAACAAAAACAAAATCCTATGGGTTTCTGGTTTGTGGGCCCAGCCCTGTAGCTTATCACCCTGTCTCTATGTGCTATGTCACAGTCTACAGTGCTGGTTCCTTTTCCTCATTTCTGACAAGATCAGCATTAGCCCTTTCCAGGCCTGTGCTCCATGGTACCTATGGACCATTTCCTTGCACACTCCATTTACTTGAACACACCTGCATCTGCCCAGATCTCTGAGCTGAAAAACGTGGAGCCTTCACAATAAGCTACAACCCAACTCATCCCCCTTTTTATTTTTAATTTTAAGACAGAGTCTTGCCCAGTAGCTGAGTTACCCAGGCTGGACTCAAATGTATGATCCTCTTGTCTCAGCCTCCCAGAGTGCTGAGATTGCAGGAGTGCATCACCATGCCTGCCTCTTAGAGGCATCTTGGATTCCCAAAACTTTGACCCGCAAGTTGGTATATTCCCACCTTACTGCTTGTGTCTCCCAGTCTCTGCTCCTTGAGTCAGTCCCTTGTCATTGGTTTCATGTAAAATGTCCTAAACTCTCAGTCTCCTTTCAATGAAGAAAAACCATAATGATTTAGATGACCACACAAAGCTCCCCACAAAATTGAAATCAAAAGCTAATGAAAAAGTGCTCATGCTGGGGGTGCAGCTCAGTGGTAGAGCAGTTGCTTAGTGTACATGAGGCCCAGGGGTCTATTCCCAGCATCTGCCTCCCAAAAGTAACTATTTGAAGAAGTGGGTCCATGACACAAAGAAAGGTGGCAACCAGACACTGAACAACTTTCATGGGCTGTAGACACTTTTCCCTTCACAGAACCCTTCCTGTGCCAAAAAAAAAAGTATTCCTGAAAATTGTATTTTACATCTCTGTAAGTGTAATTCATGCTAAATTATCTTAACATTTTTCCTTCTAATTTTTTAAAAGAAATTGAAATAATTTTGTGGGTGCTCAGCCTTGTTTCTAAAGAAGTTGCTCTCAAAGTACTCATCAGATATTGGCAAAAACAGAAGAATTCTTCTTTTAAAAAATCTAATCCTTGAAACTATTTCCTATTTTAAGATGTCTATCTTTCTCTGGGAAAAAATATATAATGTCTTCTGAAAATGATTTGATGCAGCTATCAGAATTACATTCATCCATATAATAAAATGTTTTGTGACACTATTGGATCGCAATATAAAACTGAGAAAATAAATATTGATCTGCTCTGTTTGTGCTTTAATAATAAAAAGAAACTCAGCTATTACCTCTTTCAGTTACCACTAGAGAACACATCAATCTCAAACAAAAACTCTCCCAATTTTTCAACCTATAAATCACTTGAAATTGTTGGCTTTTATTTCGGTTCATTTGATGACTTCATTGGTTCATTCAGCAAATATTTACTAAGTGCTAACATTATGTCAGGCATTGTGCTGGACCCAGTATGGTACCTTGCATTTTAACAGTGACTTTTAATACTGTATTAATAGACTTATGATTAGAGCATTTGCAAGTTACCATTCCTACACAGCTGACTCAATTATCCCAGACAACAAAGATCAAGGTGTGGCTCTGATGATACAAAAGCGATTGATGCTTTTCTGTCATAGATGTTAGGTGGATTCCTGGTGAGGTTTTAGGAAGGTGGCTTACTGGGAGGGTACCAGGATGCCTTGCAAGTGTATGGCACATCCGGTCCACACTGTGACAGCACTGGTGAGGAATTTGCTAGGCTGGCATTTCTCAAACAAGGGGGTTTGAGACACACAGATTAGTAATCATATATTAAAGCAACACGAACTTGTCAGGGATCTGAAGCAACTTGTCTGTAAGTTGGGGTTGAAACACTTAATTAAATGTGTGACCTGTGTAATGAGTGTAGTTTCAAATTAAGAATCTCTGTCTCTCCAGACTGTTGGGAGGAATGGAGAGAAAGTGCCCAGTACTAAAGGAGCTCTCACCGACCGATGGCCTCTTTATCTCCAGGAGTCATTCTGTCCTGTAGCATCAACAGCTGACCCAGATGTCCTGTGCAATGTGGTTGTCAGTCTTGTGTGGGAATTGGGCACATTATGGAGGAATGACAGCAAAGAAATTGCTTGGACTAAGAAGCCCTAGCTAACCAAGCAGCCTCCGTAGACCAGAGCGGCCTCTATCTCGACACTATAGACATTTCGGGCCAGGCATTCTTTGTGAGGGGCTGCCCTGTGCACTATGGCTGTTTATCAGCATCCTTGGCCTCTACCCACCAGATGCCAATAGTGCTATCCTGACGTGCGATCGGCCAGAGTGTGTCCAGACAATGCCACCTCTTGCTCTCAGTCATAGCCTTCTACCCTGGGGACCTAGTGGATGATTCTGAGAATCAAGTGAGAGGTCAGTGAGGATGAGCCTGGTGATCTGCCAAGCCTTCCCTCAGGAGTTCTAGGTGCTTCCTGCACCGCAGCTTCCTGTCACCCAGGAGGGTTTAACATCCTGAGACCCAGGCCACACCCTAGTGAAATGAAGCAGGGACTCAGTGAGTGGGGTGGAGGCATCAGTGTGTTTTGAATGACTCCAGGGAACACCAAGGTGACAGGTAGTAGTTCGCAGGACTAGGTGACTGACCAGAGGGCCTGAAGCTGTCTCTACATCTGTCAACAGCATGGATCCATGGGCAGGCACCTGCACCACTCACTGAAGGCCACCGTGTGTGGTCGGCCAGGGCCCCAGTGCTGGAGAGGCAAAGGCCACCAGGCCTGTGCTCTTGCCCACAGGGCATGGTTCTCTGGTTAGAGACTCCAGGTGTCCTTTTGCCACCTCCACTCTCACTAGAATTAAGGCGTAGAAGAGATCACAGGGGCATGAGTGGGGAATAAAGCACAGACAGCTTTCTTATAGAGGTCACTCTTTTATTCTTAAGCAACCACAGACTGAAGATTGCTGCTGCATTATTATAGCAGGGGAATCAAAAGTTCCAGTCCAGTCTGGGGAACTCAGCAACTAAGCAAGATCCTGTATAAAAAATAAAATAAAATAAAATTGTGGATGCAGAATAATATGAAGAACATGGGATCAACTCGCCCCCTCAAAGGCCCCAAACTTTTACTATGAAACTAAGAATTGGAGAAAGTGCTGAAATATAAATGGACATGAGTCATTCAAACATCTAGAGGATAATTAGGAAAGAAATTTCCATTGCCTGAGCTGCCAGCCTCCTTTGATAAATTAACAATTTGATTGACTATTAGAGTTTAAATCACCAATACAAGTTACAGGTTATACTTGTGCCCCATTTTTGTTTTTGGTTTTTTTGGGTTTTTTTTTTTTTTTTTGTGGTACTGAGGACTGAATCCAGAGCCTTCTCACTGAGCTACATCCCCAGCCATTTTAATAATTATATTTTGAGACAAGGTCTCACTAAGTTGTTAATTTACCCAAGCTTGACTTGAACTTGAGATTCTCCTGCCTCTGCCTCCTAGAGTGCTGGAATTACAGGCATTGCTGCCACCATGCCCAGCTAGATATACCTGATCTTTAGCCCAGTAGTCACATCTCAGATTTCTAGTTTTCAAAATAGGTGATAGGTTTTTTTTTCTAATATTTAATTTTTCAAAAATTGAAACATACGACAAAAGTGAAAAAATTCTGTAGAGAATGCTCAGGTACCTACTACTAGATTCCACTACTGACAGGCAGCTTATCCAAAATGGCTGGTACCAGAAGTGTTTTGCACTTTGGATTCTTCTGGATTTGGAAATATTTACATATATATAATGTCATAACTTGGGACTAGAACCCAAGTCTAAACACAAAATTCATTTCTGTTCCAAATGCACCTTATACGTACAGGCTGAGGGTCATTTTATACAATATTTTCAGTGTGCCTAAATTTTGCCCATGACCTGTCGCATTGAATCAGCTGTGGAATTTTCCACTTGTGACATCGGGTCAGTACTTAGGAAGTTTTGGATTTTGGCACATCTCAGATTTTGGATTTTCAGGTTATGGAGGATCGGCCTGAACTTGCTTATCTCCTATCCATCCAACTCTCTGTGCTTCTATCTGCCTATAAATTCAAGTGGTACATTTCTTCGAATCAGTTCTCCATGGGTGCAATTGACGACAAACGTTTTTCTAAATGGTGTCATTCTAACATTTGTTTTTAAGCATTCATATTTTTTTAGTCAATTCCCATAACAAGGGTGAATAGGCATTGGGAATGGGTGAGAGTTAGGCCTTCAGTTACTAGGCCCCAAGTCTCTAAATTACTGTGCTTATCCTAATAACTCTTGAGAAATGGCTCTTCAATTTGCTTAAACATTTCCTGTGGTCTCTGTAGATAACTTCTAACCAAAAGAGAGAGAGAGAGAGAGAGAGAGTGAGAGAGAGAGAGAGAGAGAGAGAGAGAGAGAGAACTGAAGCATCTGTGTTCACTCTAAATGTGTTGGTTAGTTCACAAAACCTATATGAAAAATACCATCTCCAGTCTTCCTGCTTCCTCCCCCAGTTGCTTCAGAGGCTGGAAGATTTGCCCGTGGAGTTGCTTATGAGAACTGGCTTGCAAAGACTTTAGCTGGGAGCCCAGAGAAATGGTCCCATCAGAGAGTTTAGAATTTGTTGGGCGTTTTGTAGTGTGGACATTTGGTACTCTGAAAAGAGAGTGTTGGTCCTGTTGCACTTTGCAGAGTTTTATTGCTTTGTTTCTAAGTAATTACGCCAAACAAGTAGCTCTGAAATCCTCATTACTCTCTACCTGACATCTGATCTCAGTTTGTGGAGAATTGTTCCTGATTTGACATTCTTTGGAAGAAAACTAAGACAGCATTGAATTCCTAGCTGAATACCCCTAGTTGACTGGCGTGTGTGTGTGTGTGTGTGTCTGTCTGATTACAAGATTGCAGGCAGGGCCTGGTATAATACTCTCAGCTGTAATCTTTGCGGAGTCCTTGGTCGACTGTATTTATCCAGATGAGATATAAAGCAGTGAGATGGATTGCACAAAGCACTCAGCAGAATTTGCCATTTTTCTTAGCTGTTACACATTTTAAACTCAAATTAGAGGGAAATCTGAGGCAATTATGGCTTAAAATTGCCCAACACATCACATTGGCCAATTTGAGTACCAAGGGCACTGTGGAGTAATGGGGACTGCTGGCGGCGTGCAGCATTCAGAACTAAAGATTTCCTTCGGGTTATTGTACCGAGAATGCACGGATATAAAGAAGGACAGACTGGGTAATTTCCACCCCAGCCACAGAAACACCCATGCCATGACAATTTTATTTATTTGCTTGCTTGTTTATTTGCTTGTTTGTTTTTTAGGCAGAATCTTGCTTTATATTTCAGGCTGATCTTGAACTCACTATGAACCCCAAACTGGCCTCAAAATTGCAGCGATCCTCTCGCTTCAGCCTCCCAAATGCTGCAATTACAGGCATGTGCCCCCATGCTCAGCCATGATAGCTTTAGACCTAAAGACTGGGATGCTCGCACTACCAGCTAAAGTAGCACTTGTCAGCTGTGCCTGCACATAAGGCAGGAACTCATGCCAGGGCAGAGGAGTTGTCTTGATGGCAGGGGAGTCAGAGTGGTGGGTACCCACACAGAGATGGAGAAAGCTGTAGGCGTGATGATTCTTGCTTTCTTTGAGGCTCATTTCTGAGCCCAGTATTTTAGGTAAAACAGACAATGCATGTCCACTAGTCTAACGCCCAGTGGAGCAAAAAAGACCTGGGTAGATTCTAATCCATCCTTAGCCTTGCAGTCCTAGAAGGGGGCACAGGCTTTGAGGAGTTTCCTAGTAGAAGCCATGGGCCTATGTCTGCAGTAAAGGAGACCCAGGCAGGTCACTTTCCCTTCATGAGGTTGCTTTCTCTACCATGGGGCTGGAAGCATTGGGCTGTACTCTCTGGGTTTCAGGGCCCTTCTGGCTACAGGGCAAGCATGGTGTGAGCAAAGGGAACAGCACCATGGCAGGCAGCCTCTGCAATGGAAAAGCAGGCAAAAGGAGCTGTGGCAAAGGGAGTGAGGTATGAAAATGGTTATGCTTTGGATGTCCTTGATCATGGTTTCCTGGTTTTTGTTTCTTCCTGAAACAATGTCATTTGTACAAGGGTACATTCAGTGCCAGGGCAAGGTAACCCCAAGTTGCAGAAAGACAAAGGAGACATCTTCCAGAACATTCTGTCTGGTCCAGGTCCCTGCTGGTTATTTTTGGACAATTCTTTAACTTTGTAGTGTCATGTAATTCCCAGTGAGAGTGAAAGAAGTAGGATAGGAAAACGAATTAAATGTACTGAGCCTATGATGGGGCTTTCTCCCAGGGAACTCGGGCCCACACAAAGACTTTGTGAATCATTTCTAAATAAAGACTCAATGTTTCCTTCAAGATATTTTAAATCTAATTTCTTGGGGGTGCTGAGGATTCAACCCAAGGCCTCATATGTGCTAGGCAAAGCTCTGCCTCTGAGTCACATCCTGAATCCTCCTTAGAGATATTTTAAACTAACCAGTCCCCTAACTAATTATTTTCACTTATGCTACTGTCACATTGAACAACATCTTTGCTCTTTCTAATATTTTGAATCTCATTTTAATGAACTCAAGTGGCTGGAAAATTGCAGCCTATGTCATTCTTGGAACATAGGTTAATTCCATGTTTTAAAAAAAGCTACCTAACACACAAAATTACCTCACAAAGCAATAGGAGACCAGAAAGGATGAACAGGCAGATAGAAAGAAAACAAATTGACAACATTGGAAAAGGGTTGGGGGCTTAGCTCAGTAGTAGAGCACACACTTAGGCCCTGAGTTCAATCCCAAGAACCATAAAATAAAGTAAAATTAAATTAAATTAATACATAAGTGAAAAGACTTGAAAGAAAGTGAAGAAATACTAAATGTATCAAAATGCATACAAATTTCAAGGAAGGAAATTGAGAAGCTGCTGAATTCATTCATCCAGCATTCTCAGTTCAAAGTGCTGGGGCTAGGAAGATTCAGTCCCTAGAACACCACAACTGTGCTGGCGTTCAGAAGACAATGCCGGACAAGCGGCACTTCCGCACATGGAGGACTTCCAGTTGAAGGATATTGGCAAGGCCTCAGAAACAAAGGCTCTTTCTGGTCTCCTCCAGCTCCTCTTCTTCCTGCTCTCCCAACACAGGCCATGGGGAATGGAAACTAGAACCTCTGTGCCCAAAACCATCCCATAACACATAATAATACTACCCCAATCTTCTGCTGTCTTCCTATGTCAGTGCTGACCATGAAGCAATTCTCTGATCTTCTGGAAGGATCTGCTCTGTATGGGAGCAGGGGAGAGGATAGGGGGGTGAGGGATGGGTAAGAAAGGCCAAAAAGATCGAAAAGGTAAGCGCTGTTGGGTTTCCCTCCAGTCTATCGTTGTTCAGTCACCCCCTTTTGCCCAACACCACTTATATGGCTATCCATTTTTCACCACACCTAATCGTGAAAATAGACAGTGTTCCCAGGACCTTCAGACCTTCATTGCAAAGGTTCCTGCATCCTATAAAGCTCTGATTAACTAAACCTCTCATGCTTTTCACTGGTTTGTCTGTCTTTTGTTATGAGAGTATTGGCTGTGACCTTATGATAGGCGACGAAAAGTATCAGCCCTTCCTGTCCCTACAATTGATCCCTCATATAACCTAAAAACTGTAGTTCATTAGTCCTGACTGATGAGATTACAGTCTCAGAGTGAAACTTTAAACTCTTGAACTTAATATCATGTCAAGCACAAGAGCAGAACTCATCAAGAATATTTGAAAGGGACAAATGGAATAATACGTTTATCTTGTTTTTAAGGAATACTAACAAAGAACAAAGAAAGGCATCTTTTGTATCTTAGAACATTTCTCTGTTACCATTCAGAGTTAATAAACTGTATTGTTCCCGTTCTTTTCTTGTTTCCTAATTCCTCTTACACACATTATTTATATTTCAAGTTTATGTGTTTAATACGAACATTAAGAAAGAGGCCACCATTCGTTCTGTCAGCTTATAGCTTGAGAAATGTTTTATAATAACAAATCTTTTGAGTTTTGCAAACCAGCTGGGATTAGTTTAAGAGCTCTTGGTCCCACCCAACTTCAGCCCGTGCGGGTTTTCCAAGTTACCGAGGTGTCTATTTCCTTTACAAATTAAAATAATTTCCCTCACTGGTGACTACTGGGTCTGATTGGTTTTGCTCTGCATTTTCCTGGAGGCCCCTGTCCTTGCTTGGGTTCACCTTGTGTCCCCTTCCTTATTTGCAGATCACTGAGGAGAGCAAGTTTCTTTTGAATGTCATTAACATTTTGCAATTAGCCAGGAAACCAGCAAGAATCCCAAATGTCCCTTTCCCATTGCAGGACCAACCGTTTTGTTTTTGACCCTGCACAAGAACAGGAACTGACTGAGGCCTGAGGGCCGATCTAGGAGAGGAGGGACGGACTTCAACTCAATGTCAAATTTACACAACACCTTGAAAAAGTCTCGATCTGTCACACCCAGAGCTGAATGAGCTCTTCTTTCCAGTTGTCCTGGTTCGTGCCTTTGAACCCTACAACTCCTTCAGTCCACAGCTTCCTCTTCAAACACGGGCCACCGCCACATTTGCAGGAGTGACAATCATGCTGCAGAGAGGCAAGGTGCAGTAAGCCACCAGCTTTGGAGTCAGACAGACCCAGGCTCAAGAACAGGAGCTGGAGAGCATATACTTTTATTTTTAATACCAGGTTAGGAGGCATAATTTACATATAGTAAATGTCACCCTCAGGCCTGGTGTTTGGAGTTGCATCTTCATTTTTTTTTCTTTTTTCTTTTTTTCTTTTTTGCTGCACCGGGGATTGAACTCACAACCTCACACCTTGTCAGACAGGTGCTTAAGCCACTGAGCCAAACTCCCGGCCCTGGTTTTTTGAAGCAGAGTTGCACTGTGTAGCTCAGGTTGGTCTTGCGCTCACCTTGTAGCCCAAGCCTGCCTCAAACTCACAACACTCCTCCTACCTCAGCCTCCCAAGTGCTGGGATTAAAGACGTGGCCACCATGCCCGGCTCAGGAGTTGTATCTATAATCCATGGGAGAAATTGTGCTGTATCCAGACCCAGAAAATGAGGATTTTTACCACACTCCCATTGTCTTAATATCTCTTAACCCTGTCATGCATAAAATATGAGAGCAGAACTAGGCACTTTCTGTGTTATGCATCTATAGTTTTATGTTTTAAATGACTCTGAAACAAACAAAACAGCACAACACAACACAATACTTGCCTTCCTGATTTTTAAGAGCTCCTTAATTGAAGTTGCTTGTTGAAAGCACTAAGCTTCTGCAGCTCAATCTTTTTTTTTTCTTTTAGAGTTGCTGCTAAAAAAATTTCTAAGCATGTTGGAATAAACAGTTCCCATCCCCTGCTCCTACACGACCCAGGCCTCCTGTTCCCAGCCTAGAGCAGCCTGGTCCTCCAGCCTGTGAAGCGAGTGGGAACAGGAAATCGAGTTTCTCAGGAAGTTCACGGCTGCCCTGGCCAGGGGCCAGATCACAGTGGAGTAAAAATACTGAAAACAGGCAGAGAAGGTTCCTCCCCCCTAGTTACAGAAACTATCTCCTTACCCCGCTCTCTTAAAGTGGCCTAAGCTTAAATGCAAAACAGCTTGGCAGAGAGCACAGTGTTCAACATCCTCTGGTTATGAGTGTGGGGTCCTGTTTCACTGGTTTTGGGAGAAGCATTTTGATTTGGTGGGAGGCTGTCAGTTCTCCTCTTGTTTCCTCTGTCCTCCCCTAAACCAAATAAATGCTGGGAATCAGGGTGTCACACCCATTCTTGAGACCAGGTTTACAACTGGAAGGGGGAATGGGACATTTGCCAACATAATGTGTCAAGCTTGAAGTTTTTGGAGTGTGTTGTCTGAATTAAAAATGCTTTGGGTGGATTCCTACAGGGGGATGGGACTGTGACAACCACTCTGGCCATTGTCATTATAAGACACAAAAACCCAATCCCCAGAGGGAGAAACAGGGGATGATGACCCCATTCTGTGACTCTTGGCCATCCAAGACAGCCTCCTTTTCCTTTCAAGGCCTGTTCAAAGATTTCCATGAGTCGGAGAAAACTGCACTACGGGTCTACATTCATTCCAGCTTGCGGTAGCCACTCAGAATCTGGGCTGCACAGTTGAGATGATGCCTGCTAGCTCTTCACCACATTTCACGATTTCCAAGTTACACATATCAACTTCTAACACAGTATATTGTGCTTGCCATCCGTTTTGCCTCATTAGAATGTATGCACCTGAGAGCCAAAATTGGTATCTGTTTTCTTTAAAGCTGTGTCCCCAGGGCCTAGCATGGTGCCTGGGACCTAGTAAGGGCTTCATCAATATTTGCAGAATGATGTACTAAACAAATGTGTAAGTGACCTCTAATACAATCCTCTCCGAGAGATATTTAAAAACTTTTGGACCAAGCCCTTAAATAAATCAATGTGAATATTTGCCAAGTCTACGGTGCACCAAAAAAAAAAACAAATATAGAATAAAGAAATAAAATATGTATTTAAACTAATCTATGCATGGAAGTAATAACTAAGCACCAAATAAGTACATATATAAATAAACTATATGGAATACTACTCAGGAATAAAGAGAAATAAAATATTGGCACCGAAACAACATAATGACTCTGAAAATTATTATATGAGTGAAGAGAAGCTAGACTAAAAAGAAGACCTACTGGATGACTTCAGTGATACAAAGTTGAGCCTATAAAATATAATCTATGAGAGCAACCTAATTTGGTGGGTGCTGAGTGGAAAGAGTGATCTGTAAAGGGCCGGAATGATGAACGCTTGCACCGTCTTGACTGTGGTGACAGTTTCATAGGTGTGTTCATACATCAAAACTTGTCATATTGTACATTTTAAATACATGCTGGTTGCTGTACATTGATGATGCCTCAAAAAAAAAACTGAACAATGCGAAAAGAGTACATTTTAATGCTCTAATCAAGAACTAACCTCTGAGTGCCGAACAAGCAATTGAAGCAATCATTTTGAGTCTCATTTTCCTTTTCTCTACCTCATCAGGATCTCAATAAGATAATCAAGTAGTGGCCCAGTGAACTGCTGTTAGAAGTACGTCAAAGAGTGTCATGATACATTTTAGATGTTTATTTCAGAAGCAAAAGCACCAGTAACTATGATCCATGTAATTTGCCTGTAGCTAACCTCTTCATCTGTCTTACATCATCATCCATTCAACAAGCATTTATTGTGCTGCATTGATTTTAATGAAGCTTCTTTCAATTTCTTCTGACCTCTTGAATTCTGATCCTGTCTTCCAAATGCTAAGTACCCAGCCCCCATCTTTCCAACTCTTATCCTTTTCTTTCTCTGTTTGCAAATTTTAAAAATTTAACAAGGAGGTTTATTTTTCTTCCAACATTCAAGTCACCGGTAAAATGCTGGACATTACCAGTTCCATGAAAGAAGAAGAAAAATTTCCAAATCCACTAACTAAAACAGGTACCACTGTCATTGAAACCCTGAAGGTTGGCTCAAAAACGATGAGAGTCTCAGTCTAAAAAGAATGTCAGTGGCCACTGGTTTTCCTCTTGTTTTCCACCTGCCTGACCAATTTGCTCCAACTCAGAGCCAAGGGATACATCAGAAACAGGAGTAACTGCTTCAACTGCGAGGAAACAGGAGACATCGATCTTTGCTTGACATAAAACCGTGTCACTTTTGTGTCTCTTGTTAAGCTTCACTTTCTTTCCACGTGGGGTAGTCAGCTGTGTCTGGGCCACCCCCATGCGCATTGTGGCTTGCTAGTTCACATTCACACCCTGGTTGGTCCATGAGCCAGGGTGCCAATGAACCATCTGCCTTTTTTAGAAATGCTTGGGCTATGTTTCGTGCCTACCTCTATCTGTCCCTTTTAGAAATTCTCTTCCCAGTGAGCCTACTGAAGGTCTGACTGGAAGGAGACAACATAAGCCCTGCTCCGTAGTCTCAGGGGCTAGATCTGAGTCCTGACCACCCAGTCTTCTAGATATCAGGATTGCTGATGACTCTCAGAGCCTTGGTTTCTTCATCTGTAAAATAGTGCCAGTGACGCCAACCTGCATGTGTTAAAACAGGATTTTGTTGCTACTCACCCATATTTTATTATGACTTGTGCCCATCTCTGAGTAAGGGCTGAACAATGGGTTCCTTTGAGTTTCACTGGCAGTATGAAGTCAGCTGTTTGTTTCCTATTTTATTTATTTAATGTAGTTTATTTTATTTTATTTATTTGGAGAGGGGGCTAGGGCTGGAACCCAGGGCCTTGCACGTGCCATGCAAGTCTTCTACCACTGAGCTACATAGGTAGCTATTTTTATTTTTGTTTGGGGTTTAATTCCTTCTTTATTTCCATCTGCATAGGTTACTGGTTCTTGTGTAGAGACAGATTGACATGTCTGATGCTTTACACTGATAGCAACTGTGACTGCTGCTGATCTAATCCAGTGGTCTCCTTGGAAATACCCCAGTTCTGTGACTGAGGACATGAATTTTCTGTACCTTTCTTACAGGGAATTAAAACTGTATCAAAATGATTGTCAGTCTTGCATTGGAGTCAGGTTTTACATCCTTCTAATTGCTTACTAATAACCTAACTAATACTTTGTGGCTACGAAGGCTGTAATCCAGATTGAATTGAGTTTGTAGATAAAATGATTATCTGTCTGCCTGCGTCTCTCTCTGTCTCTCTCTGTCTCAGAACAATCTACAATCATCTGCAAAAGATGGTAAAGGTGACTCATAATCTGCTGTACTACCATCATTGTTTAAAAGAAGATTCTGGAGAAGCCAAAGTGAGAGGGTGGAGCCAGCTCTAATTCTTGCCAACCCAGGCTCTTTCCTCAGTGTGGCCATTCAAGGAGCAGAGGAAGCCATCTTTTTCTTGGTTATCAGATCCACAGCACCTGTGATGTCATGACAATGACAGTCAAGTTTTCTTCCACACACACAGGTACATGCACACGTGCACACACAACGGGGTCTCCAAAACATTCTCAAACTCCAACTAAACCTTCATAATGAGCATTCCCATACAGCCTCACAAAGAGGCAAGAGTACGAAGTCTACCAGACCCCTTTATGGTTGCAAACACCTGCCTGTGGGCACAATAGCAACTTGCAGCAATTGGAGGGCACCGAAAACTCATTAGCTGCCCATTGAACTCCAGGAGAAATAGGTATTTCCAGGTCAGACAGGACTATGAGATGGGCTCCCTTTCAAGTGTAAACATCAACTAGTGCTGCTTATGGCAGGACTGGAAATGGCTTAGAGCACCCTTCCATTTACCCCTAGAGGAAAGTAGAAGGTATGAGGGCCCTGGCTGTTCCCCTTCTAGGTATCTTCCCAAAAGAGTTAAAGGCATCACATTACTGTGATGTACAATCCATTGCCAGATTTACAGCAGCATAATTCATAATAACTAAATCTTGGAAGCAGCCATCCACAGATGAATGGACAAGGAAAATGCGGTATTTACACACAATGGAGTACTGCTCTGCCATTAAGAAAGATAAACTCAAGTCATTTGTAGGAAAATGGATGCACCTTGAGACCATAATGTTAAGTGGAAAGGATACGCAAGGTTAAACAGTACATTTCTCTTATAGGAAAAGCCCAAAATAAAAACAAAAAGAGCAACATAAAAGACAAAAAAAATAGGAAGTAGGGAGATAGATCTTTTGCAAATGGGAAGAGGACCAAGAGATGGAGGAAGGGGAAGAAAGAGGAGGGGAGCGGGATGAGAAAAGAATTAAGAGGAGCTATGCACACAGGCCAACTCCACACGAGAAATGCAATCACTATGTACTCAAATATGGAGCAATAAAAAATGAAAAAGTAAAAAGTAAAATAAAAGGAAGGCATGAAGGAAAGGAAGAAAAGGAAGGACAGTTCCAAGGCACTAAAGGGGACAGATGAGTCCCTTGAGACACTGTCCCTCACTGAGGAACTCTAGTGTGAAGCAGGGCAGCTGCTGGCTGCGTTCATATTTGCTTTGGTCAACTCGTCCAGCTCAGTGACTTGTACAGGTGCCAGGGCACTTCAAGCTGCTTCCTATAGGGCAGGGTATTCACACTTTCCCTTTGCCCACCAGAGAGAGAGGCCAGCATTGGAAGCTCCTTTCCTCTGATCCTCTGCAATTCCAAGCCTCTGAATGGTTGAGGTGTGGTGCCCCAGGCAAGAATGCCTTGGCCGAAGGTGCTCACAGAGCAACCAAGAAGAGGGAGGAGGAGTCTTCTAGTGTTCTGGGGTTTGGTGAGTCTCTGTCTGCACAACAAAGCTGCTGGCTATAAAGGGAAAGCCATTACAAATTGGGTTGCTATAAACATGGGTGCACAAATATCACTGTGGTATGATGTTTTCAGTTCTTCTGGGAAAATGCCCAGAAGAGGGATAGCTGGGTTGAATGGGATCTCTAATCCTAGCTTCTTGAGGAATCTCCACACTGACTTCCACAGTGGTTGCACCAGTCTACACTCCTACCAACAGTGGAGAAGAGTGCCTTTTTCCCCACAGCCCCTCCAGCATTTGTTGTTCGTTGATTTTTCAATCTTGGCCACTCTTTCTAGAGTGAGACGGAATCTCAGTGTTGTTTTAATTTGCATTTCCCGAATGATCATTGATGTTGAACAGTTTTTCATATATTTATTTGCCATTTGTATTTCTTTCTCTGAGAAGTGTGTATTCATCTCAGATGCCCATTTTTGGATTGGGTCCTTGAATTTTAGGGGCCTGATTTCTTTTAATTCTTTATATGTTTTAGATAGAAGTCCTTTGATGGACAACCACTTTGAAGATAACAATACGCAATATTGCAACCATTGTCAAATTTCTATCATCCTGTTTTGTAAACCTGTAATGTTTATAATTGTAACATAATGTAATGTTGTGCATTTACTCTAGTCGTTTGTTAATGTCTTTTGCATTTTGTCTTTCTTATATGTGTCTTTTTTTTCTCTTAAATAAAAAAAAGAAAAAAAGAAAAAGAAAATAAAAAGTAAAAAGGGAAAGCCATATTCAATCAGTAACCCGTGGTTGTGTATACCTGACACCAAACTCTTTGTTTTTCTCTTCCTTTTGTTTGGTTTTTTTTTTTAGTACTCAAAATCAAACCCAGGGCTTTCAAACTGACTGAACTACACCCCAGTCTTTATTATTATTATTATTATTTTAAATTTTTGAGACAAGTTCTCACTAAGCTACTCAGGAGGGGTTGGAACTCACAATCCTCCTGCCTCTGCCTCCAACCCGGCATCCCTCTCCCACCCTGTTACGAGGACTGTGGCAAGCGGCCATCCTATGCAGACCATTCCACCGCTGCTGTGAATCATCGCATCATCCGGGGCTTCATGAAGGTCGTCCCCTTGCCAGCTGCCTGTGGTGTGCGGGCCACTTGCACCCCAGCAGGTACAGCCTGTGAGTGAGGCCTCCGTGACCAGCTCCTCTGCGCAGACTCCAGGACCCCATCCCTCGGTGGTCTCCTCTGCTTGCCGTGACAGGGAACTTGGGCTCTCACGCTCCGGGGCCTGTGCACCTGCTGCGCCCCTCAGCCCACGACACTGAGTCTTGAGGTTCTTGCCGTGGCTGCCTCTCTCGCATCTCTCCTGTTCCAGCTCTGCAGTGAGGTTTTTCCCAGGCCATCCAATATAAAGGCAGATCCCAACACCGTGCCCAGGAGCCCGTTACCTTGGTTTTCATTCCTCCCGGTACCCAGCACAAGTCTTCTTCCTTCCATTCCTTGGTTGACTTACTGATCGTCTGTCTTAGATTTTGCTCACCAAAAGGCAGGGCTCTTGGCTGACTTTTTCAAACTCTATTTATTTTTGTGATGCTGGGGATTGAATCTAAGGCCTTCCCACTCAGCTACATCCCCAGACCTTTTTTTTATTTTTAATGTAATTTAATTTATTGAGACAAAATTTAGTTGCTAAATTGCTCAGGCCGGTCTTGAGCTCGCCATCCTCCTGTCTGGGCTTCTCAGAGTGCTGAGATCATAGGTGTGTGGCACTGTGCCTGGCTGAAGCTCTGTTTATTGAATGAATAAATGTCAGAGTACTCAAGCCCACTGTCCCATTGCCTCTCTACTTTAGCAGGATTCAGTTTAGAGGCTTCTGTCCTGGAAACTGCAGCTCACTGCACACCTTTTGCTCTCTAGCTGCTTCTCCTCAATGACACACAGAACTGCACTTACTCTCTTAACCAAGCAACTTGAGGCCAGGATTGACTCTCATCTTGATCCCCAGCACATGCCCAGGCCACATGCTTGACACGCATTTGTTGAAAATGTGAATGAATTCATGAGTTTATGAAAGGAGCTCATTAGCAAAGCCGAAAGCCTGTTTTTAAAAAGAAATTTTGCTTTGCTCATTTTTAAAAAATCACCCTCATGTGTAAATATAATAAAAGCAATAAAGAGTCACAGTTGTCTCTGTGACATAATAACTATGGTGGAAGTGAAATATGCATATGAAGTGTCACAGTCTACGTTTCCTGAGTACATATTATCATACACTGTCACACACTCGGACCTGTAAGTCTTGCGTTGCAGCTACCTTCTTTATTACCGCTATATTCTCCTTGTTTTTGTTACTTCAGATTGAGCCCAAAACCTTCGCACTGGGTTATGCCTCAGCCCTCTCTGATTTTTTATTTTGAGGCAGAATCTTGCTAACTGGCTAAATTGCCCAGGCTATGTCTAAACTTTCGATCTTCCTGCCTTGGCCTCCCAGAATACCAGGATTGCAGGTCTGTGCCACCACGTCTGGCTGTTTACCACTATATTCTGAGCATAAAGTTCTCAGGGGAGAATCCTCTACCTAAATAAATAAAAAATAATGATTAGAAAATGATATGTAGAATTGATCCAAATTCTGGTTCAGTGATGATCAAATTTGTAATTGTCACAATAAAGAACAGAAAGTTACCTCTCAATCCACCAATGCTAAGAAATCTTTCCTTTTGTTCAGTACGGTACTGGGGAGTGAATCCAGGACCTTTGCACTGAGCTGCTTCCCTAGCCTTTTAAAATGTTTTGTTTTGAGACAGGTCTGGCTAAGTCAACAAGTTGTCCAGGACTCAAAATTGTAATTCTCCTGCCTCAGTTCATGAATCCCCTTCAAAACACTTCCCCTTGCTTCTGCACACACTTGTCCCGTTGTTTCTGCCACTTTCTCAAGCAGGTCTGGAAGTGTGCTTTTGTGTTACTGCAAGGTGTGATCAATGATGCCATCAGTGCTGCTGCACCGCACCATCCTACAGAGAGACAGGCTGGTAAAACTATTAAGATGTGTCCTCGAACACCATATTCACCATGTGTAGCACCCTGCACCCTCTGGTTCTTCTTCAAAGTGAAAGTGGCCCTGAAAGGTCAACATTTTGAATCAATTCAGGGCATTGAGGTAGCCAGGACAACAAAACTAAAGACACTCACGAAAGAGAACTTCCAGAGCAGCTTTTGAAAGTGGCAAGCATGATGGGATAAGTGTATCTGAGGCAGGGAGGAGTATTTTGAGGGAGACAATAATAAAATTTTTTAAACATTTACCATATATTTTGATCACACCTGGCTTTACTTGCAATCTGCCGGAGACAGTAACTCAGTTTGACCTTTAAGAGAGCTTCCCGCGTGATTCTTTTCTGCCTTGGTTTCAGTATCACAAAGCACACATCCTATAAAGTTTTTAAAGCAAAATTAAAAAAAATATTGGAAGACTTAATGGTAAAGAACAAGGTATTAGGGAACTAAGTCTCATTTATAGTTGTCCACTCAACTGAGAGTAATTTGCAGATTTTCTCCCCCAAACACAGAAGCAAATCTTGTCTATCTAGGCTAGGGCAAATGATGCTAAGAAAGAACAGCACAACTCGTGAATTAATTAGAAAATGACTGCTGGTGTATGGTGTCCTCAGATAACAGTTCCGGGTAGCCTGGGGCCCTGAAGGTCACTCCTAGTGAAGAAAGGAATCATCCCGATTGGCTAAGAGTCCTTCCAGCTCCTGGTCTGTCACAAGCTGATTCTGTGGTAATTTATGAAGAGAAAAATGTGCCCCTCGGCTCTGATTTTTAAATGACCCTGGGGAGAAGCACATATGGGGAATTTACTGGGTAGGAAACCCCATATGTTCTTTGTCCAAGCTATTAAAAACCAACAAACAGACAAAATGGAGAATGGGTGGGGAGGGCTGTTCCTGGTATTTCTCACCCAACAATCCAACTTGAGGATCCTAGCGAGATGAGATGAAGGAACAGAGGATGACAAGTTAGAGCAAACCTCTCTTTCACCACAGAGATTTGATCTTGTTCATGCTCCCCAGAACAGAAGCCATAAGCAGATCCTAGCAATAGTATTTCTGGTAACTACACTCATGTGGCAAAATGAATATAAAATGTATTTTAGAAAAAGAGCACCTATTGTAATGGGCAACGTTAATGTGTTACTTACTTTTAGGGGAAAGTCATTTGGGCCCGTACAATATCAATTACTCCCCCTTGGCACTACAAACATGCCTGCTTAAAACATCTCAAAGAAAAAAGAAAGATGCAGCGTTTTGGAAGACTAAAGTGTGTGGAAATAGCTCAGGATGTAGATCAGCGATAGAGCTCTTCCCTAGCATGCGTGAGGTCTTGGATTCCATTCCCAGCGCTGGAAAAAAAAAGTATGTGGAAATGCTCAAAATTAATTTTGATATATAGATTGGTTAAATCAAATTAATCAACTCAATTTACTGATTCGTCCATTGGACAGATATTTTGTACCACTATCTCCAACCAGATTAGAGGTAAAATAGAGAGCAGTAGAAAGGACTTCTGAAAGCAGGATCATTCTTTACATCGGTCATAAAAATGACACTTGGAAGCAGGACATGTATTGGACTACAGTTTTTAGCAGAAAAGATTTGCAGCCAGTGGCTTTAAGGTAGTGAATGTCTCCTCCCTTTTGTTTGTTTGGTTGTCATGGAGTCTGTGTTCTTGGGGAAATTCTGAATGTATTTGCTGGGAGGCGGAGCTGTCTCTGATTTCTTAGGCCAATGTTCTTGTGAAATAAAATTAGCTGAGAGGAGATGGATTTCTGAATGTGAGTTAAGCAATAGCACGTTTAAACAATTAGATTCAAGCAGAAAGGTGTTTATTGGAGACTCAAAGCTCTAGCTAAGGCAGCCGGTAGACTATTTCAATTCTGTTCAAATGGACCTTAAAACTTGAAAGTCTACCCGAAATCTTATACTTGTGGAAAACATGTAGAGAATGACTTCCTGACACACCCCACACTGTCAGCCAGGGGAGGGAGGAAAACATGTCCAATGGCCTGAGACTTCTCAGACAGAGTCAGGTTCTTGAGAAAAGGAAGTGCACTTGCTGAGGAAGTCTGTAAACCGCTCGCCCCAAGCAGAGCCCTAAAAACCACAGGGTGGGAAGTTGGCCATCCTGGCTCCTCACTGGGGAAGTTACTTCATCTTTTTGGTGCTCGGTTTCCTCACTTAGTAAAATGGAAGACAGAAATCCCCACCCCCACCCCTTAAGTGTGGCCCAGAGGATGATGGGACAGTGAGGGGCCAGCATTAGTCCTGCAGTTACTGTTCCAGAAGAGGGACCTAGTTATTTCTGCTCACCCTCTGCACCTCACCCAGGTGTAGCTGCTACCAAACTCTGAATGACTTGCATTGGGAAACCTAAGGCTTTCTTTAGCAGGATCTGCTGTATTTAGGGTGCTGTTCAGTGTGTGCCCAGGAATGATTTTGGTCCCTTGCTGCTTTCTAATCATTGGCCAGTGTGGTGGAAACTTATAATGATTATCTGCTACAGGAGATTGGTCAGTAAAGGAAAAAATGGTCAGTTCAATATATGATATTCTCTCTTCCTTCCTTCCTTCCTTCCTTCCTTCCTTCCTTCCTTCCTTCCTTCCTTCCTTCTTTCCTTCCTTCCTCTCTTCCTTCCTTCCCTCCCTCCTTTCTTCCTGTGTAGTAGCAAGGATTGAACCCAGGACCTTCATACTGAGCTACATCCCCAGCCATTGAAAGTTTTTCTTTTTTATTTAAAGACAAGGACTCACTAAGCTGCTAAGTTGCCCAGTCTAGGCTTGAACTTACAATTGCCATGCATCAACCTCCCAGAGTGCTGGGATTTCAGGTGTGCGCTCCCATTCCTGGAGTGATGATTTATAATACCATGCACATAGCATTTTGTTAGATACCATAGAATACTTAAAATAAGTGAAAAGTGCTGGGAACTAGAGTCCAAAAAATAATTATACAATAATGGTAGAATGTGGTTAAGACCCTAAAACCAGAAAGAGAAAGACTGGAAGATTAATGACAGATCTGGTATTTATTACAGTGTTTTTTGTTTGCTTGTTTGTTTGTTTTTATTTCTTTCTTTGTGGTGCTGACCTGGAGCCCAGAGCCCCTTGCGTGCTAGGCTGTCTACCCGCTGCCCATTTTTGTGAGATGAGATCTCACTACATTGCCCACGCTGATCTTGAACTAGTGTTTCCTGAGTAGCTGGGACTTCCTAGTGTTTCAATACGACACAGTACCAGTTCACCTCACTCATTTTTCTTCTTTTTTTCTATGAAAGATGTGAATGTTATCAGCACAGTTCTACTAAGAATAATCGCTAAATGCTTTCGGTGCTCACTGTGTGCCAGGCATCGTACTAGAGGCCCTGTATTCATGACCTCATTATTGCTGACAACAACCCTTTGAGCATCCTTTCTATGCTAGACATCAGAAAACTAAGCCTTGAAAAAGTGAGCTCATGATATTTCCTTCTGCCTGGAAGTGGGAATACAGCTACTAAAATTCAGACCTGGGACCCAACCTTTCTTTTCCCTGTCTTGCATCGCACCAAGACAAGGAAGATGCTCAGAAGACTGGAAGTGGGAAGTTCATGCCATGTGGTTCAACCATTTTCTTTACAGTTATGGGAGGAAGCACTGTTTCTAGGCTGCCTCAGTTGGCGAAAGGCGATGAATGGTGGAAGACAGGCATTCCAAGAAGGCCTGCCTGTGATTTCCCCTTGGAAATGCTGAGAACTGTACAGCAATATCTCCATGACAGCTGGATTATGCTGAAGAGCGGTCAGTAGGAATGATCTGACAGGCGAGCTCTCCTGCTCTACCGTGAGCTTGCATCAGAGAAGAGGCCCCAAAGGTTTAATCCAGGCTGTGCAAGGCCAGGATAATATGCAACCAAGTGAGGCAATAAAGCAACTTTCCCCTCAACCAACGGATTTCCCAAGCCGCTCTTCAGCACGAACTTCATGTACAAGAAGTAGAGACGCAGGAAGCCACCATGCTAGCAGCTACTCTGAGTGCCTGCCTGGGCCCTGCACCCCATCATCACAGGTGCAGATCTTGCTTTCCTTATGTTGCCCAAGTGGGATGCTCCAAGTTGAATATTTGGAAACATCCTGCACTCCCTACCAAAGGAACTCGGGAGCCACGTTCCTGGAGACTACGAAGAAGGCACCATGGGTAACTTACTGGCTCCAGAGCTTGACCCAAACCCTGTCACCCACCAATCCTGAGATTAAAGGGAACAAAGCAGGTCTGTTCTCTTTTTGCCTTTTTTTTTTTACTTCCTTGTCCCACTGTGTCCCACCACAAGAATTAAGCCTGCGGTTTCACTTCCAGTGTGCTTGATGGGCAGAATGCTAAGGGCACAGCACTGAGGTAGAACCCAAGC